>JAHZNE010005547.1:0-12752 GCA_027744055.1 Callyntrura sp. NNG-2020
TCACATCGATCTCATAAAGTACACCCTTCGGGGCACTTAATGGGAAGAAGGCGCAAAAGTGTACAGGGGACGTTCATAAAGACCCGTGAGGGCTCTCGTTTATATTATGATTAATTTGTTCAAACGATTAGCCAGGCATACTTTAAAAAGGATAATAAATAAATTACGAAATAGATGATTGAAAACCCTGTAGGAAATTTGGAAATCAACCCAAATTAAGGGAATACTTTCATGAAGGCTCCATGTTGCAGTTCAAAATAGAATTTTCATATCGTAATCGTAGCATATCGTAATACTATCAAAAGCTGAGATGAAGAAAGCGCTTTCTTTTCGTCGAAACGCAACGCAACTCTTTGGTTTCATTCACTCCACTGTACTCTGTCTGTTCTACAGCTTTACAGAATATTGAATTCTTTTGCGACATACTACATGTTGAAATATAAGTAAGTACTGTAGTGATGAAAGTTGGAGACCTTCCCATCCACTCAACTCAACTGCACCTGTGTGCATTAGTTTCGTGGCTTTCCTTGGGGTAATGTGAAACAGGTGTGAAAACTGGCGTCAGATGGTAAAAGTATCATAGCAAGATGCCTTTAAAATGTGGTACGGTCAACACGACTATATTCTAATTTTGCAATTTGTATATCCCCATAGGAATTGAATTTACCAACGTAGTTTTGTTTCGTTTATAATTATAATGTTAGTATAACACGTTGATATTTTCATTGCATCCGTTTTTAGCTCAGTTTTACCCGAATTGAAATTTTTCCTGAATGATTTCCAAATATACTGACAAACTTGGTGCATACCTTGAAAATTCTCGTTGGCATGCATAAGTAACATCCTTCGTAGTCATGATAAGGCAAGCAATATACCAATAAAAGACTATAGAGTAGGTATATATGCAAATTACACAGCTATATTGAGCTTCCTTAGTTCATTATCGGCAAACAAACGATTTTATGATGTCTTTTTGCAAGGAAGTCAACTAGACTCTCGACGTCAAAGACAGTTGTAATCTTAACTTTTAAGTACAGTATTATTTTTTTATCTACCCATGGAAAACGATTAACAAGAATTTCGTAGTCGTAAGTATGCATGCATGGTAGGTAGTCTACTTACATAAAAACCGTAAGTTTCTGCTGATGAGTTTAATGATTTTAGTTGGGCAAGTTATGAACGGAAATTTTCAAACCCAATAGCCATCACTCTAATACATTTCCTGGAAGGAGATGTGCTCCCTATATTGTACTTATAATCAAACTATAACATGTACGATTTTGTAGTGATAGAGTCATATGCATTGGCGACAAAAAGTTTGTTAACCTATTTTTCGTTATTGAAAATGATCGTCGTCGCCAAGGACTGTATACTACCTGTGAGGTTCACAAGGTGTAAAAGCTTACGGCAAGTCTTATATATGAAAAGTGAAGAAATATGTGTTTATGTGGTTTTACGTTTTTGAAGTAATCAGTCATAGTTTAATTGGCTGCCAGATGCAAGCTCTTTCTTCTTCAGTATGTTAGTACCCAAATGCAAATGCCACACAATCGCAAGGATGACGAATTCAGGCAGTGTACTTATTACGTTCGACTTATTTTATTACCGCCAACTTCGCATTGGCTGTTGAACTTTGTTACGAAAATGTAAAGTCATATATGCTGCTGAAAATTAAATTACGTCACGCCATCAGTGCAAACAAACTCATTTGTTCGCATAGTGTGATAAGAAGCAGACAACAACGTGGACTTAATGCGTACAAGCGTATTACTGTATAGATTCTTAAATGATACGATAATAATAATAATAATAATAATGCCAAAGATTGCTTTTTCGAGAAGAGTCTGGGTCTTGCCTTGTTCATGCTAACCGATAAATGTCCCAGCGATAGAAATCACCCCAGCTATAAGGAATATTTCAATTGAAAAAGCAAAAGTATAGAGGTATTGCATACTTACAAGGTTACACGTGTATGTTTCCCTCCTTATTGCTTATACCAAATGGGAACTCTGGGGACTTCACACTGTTGATAATATAAGAAAATGAAATTTAATACGTGTTTATACGACAATGGCCTTTCCACAGGAAGACGTAATGGTGTAAATGCATAATAATTAATAATTACGATCAGCTACAGTCGTATTGTGCTCCATTCGCAGAAGATCAACTACAAGCTTACCATTAAAAGTATCAGGTTTCGAAACGTACTAACTATCTACGTGATTTTTGCTGGAGGAGTAATTAGTTTCTGTATGACAACATCACTCCACGTATTTTTTTATACTTATACTGATGATCGATAATCTGATATTTCTCAATTGTAGATTTAGCTCAAATTGAAAAAAATAGATAGATATACATATATATGAAGCGTTCGTTTTTGCATCTGGGTGAAATCGCAGTGGGTATTTTACTCTTGACGGAGGCATACATAAAATATAAAATGGAACAATATGCTCGCGTAATAAAAAAGGGAAACTGTCAATACAATTGATTTTAGGTACATGCATGCCTACTTGTAGTATAATGGCTTGCTTCTCTGTAGTCAGTCAGACTAGCAGAATGTACTGGGAACTAAACGACCATTAAACAACGCGGCGCCACATAAACTAACTTGTGTAGTCTAATTCCGAAATGATTTCACTGTTGAGATACGTAGATACTGAGATGTATGCTCGGTCCGGGGCTCAGTTAAAAAAAGATGAACTACCTATTTGGTACGTATCATGTACACTTATTGGTTACATGCACGTAAATGCGTATGTAAAAATGCATGGATAAATTCTAAATTCTTGCACTTATTCCCTGCAAACCTCTACAGAGAGGCAGACCACAGTTTGCATTGTCAACAAGGTCGAAGGAAACATAAATGGAATTATGTTTTCATGATAAATGTAATGCCTGCCTTGATACTACGTAGATATGATCCGTAATCTTCAACCGATGGTCTTACGATAAAATGCCAACTTGGAAAACGTCTTCGTCGGCACAATATGCCCTACTTTGCCCAACTTGACAATGCCCAACGAGAAATTAAACTGCATTGTAAGAAATGTTCAGTATGTAAATTCTGTAAATTTGTATGATTCTATATCTGAAAAGTATTTTTTCCTAGCTCAACTTAGGGAATTCATTCTGTGTATAACTAACTGTTCGTTGGTAATCTTCATCATCATGACCGTACACACAAACACAACGTTCAGATTCTAAAATCCGCTTTGTTGACTGTATTACGTTACGGGCAAGAAATTGTGATCTGGTCTACATATTTCAAGTACTGCTTTAGAGCCAAGGTCTGTTGTAGCGCCAGAGTGATTGTTTTGAAATAAAACGACAAACTTTGGTGGGAAGAAATAATACTAAGAATAGGCTTGGGTTAGTTAAAAGAATAGCCTAAACGCTGTCATTTTGGAAAGATAATACCACATTATATTTCTTCCTTTAGAGGCATTTCTTTATTGTGACAAGTATAATTTGACAATACGTGTATAGTACATGCACAAAGCGTGAAATAAACATATGAATGTCATTTTGGATATTCTGATGATTGGATATCTCGATTGATGTCTGTTTCTCGTTGGACATCTTTAGTTGGGCATCGTGTGTATTATTATTAGTAGTACACATTTCAACATAAATGACCAACTGCATTATGTAGCAACTGCTTAATGCTTATGGTGTTGCGTTAGGTTGGTTGGTTGGACAGTTGAACATAGACAGCTATGCTATCAAGTGTTTTAATATGTGGCAAATTCTTTGTTTGACCATATCTTATAAAATCACGTAATTCCAAAAATTAGAATAGGCAGATGTTTTCTCATCGATACACTGACGTGACTGCAGTAGCTGCATCACAGATTTTGCATTTGCACGTTTGAAGATGCCATCCCCAATTAATTTTGAGAATGGACCCTATAAGTACACAATTAGTCGTCATAATCATGGTAAGCAATTATTGCCCCGCGATTTTCCTGAATTCTCCAACTTAAGTCTACTGATATGACTGACTGGCTTACGAAAGCGTTTTTGTTTATTTCTACGAATCATCACAAACATAGGAACATAATCTAAAATGTGCAAACAACTAGAGCTCTCTGTCCTTTTGTATGTATTCTCCTTTATATTGTTTGTAACCCCGCTGAATTATAGTGAACTAATTGTAAGTATGAAAATTGTGAAATAATTATGAATACATGGCTAATTTTCCTGGAACTGGCGCAGAAGCTGAGCAGGGGTTCTTTACTTGTGTCACGACACTAACAAGCATAAAGAGGACATTACATGGCTGGGCATAATAATACACATTGATGATGCGACATTAGTGCGCCTATTGGTGGGCTTTTAAGAATCAGAATCACTCACAACAGGAAAAATATGAAAAAGGGTATTACTACTAGAGGTCTACTACTTACGTAAACATCGCAAGATGAAAGTGGTAAAACAACACGGTGCCAATTGGTTAGTTATAACCGAGCACTTGATACGTTGTCAATGTTTCTCTACATGTGTGCATGTATATACGGCGGAGGAGTAACAATATGAACGTAGATTACAAATTGGCAACCCCACTATTATTCATTTCTGTCTGAGGAATGATGAAGTATGCAAATTATTAGAGGCGACTGATATTACACCATGTGGCTTTCACTGAAAACAAGTTTCTGATGCAACAATAAGCCACACGGTGTGCATTTGAAGTAATGTAAGGCTCCTATATATACATGATATGTTTGCAAGGTAAATAGTTAAAGTATTAATAGTAATAATAACACTAGGTTTTCCAGGAATACTTTTTACCCAAGCGGTTTCCTTCTCAGTCTGACCCTATTTTGAGAAAACTACGGAGGCGCCATTACAATGTACTATTATATGAAAGTCGTCGTCGTCCGATAAAATTCATTAAATTAATATCTTCTACATACTGCACAGCCTTTGTGGGCCGTGTGCATGCACACACATTTAGGTACTTACATATTCCAATTCGCTCTCTCAGATGACGCCAGTAATATGGTAAATTGGTTCGCGTCGGTCTTGCACAACCACCTTTTGAAATCACAAGTTCGTTTGAGTGACAATCTGGAAATACAGGGGTGTATGCATCTATTAGGAATGCAAGGGAATCTTTCGGGATTTCATTCTTGAAAATAGTTTGCCGTTACCTATGTATATTTTCTTCGCAATTTTGTACTAGGCATGCAGTCTGCTCAAGATTGTTGGAAAAGTTGTAAAACGAAGTATAACGTTTTTTTGTAATCCTCTAATAGTCCTGCAATGCAGACAGATGTGTCTCCTTTTTCGTCCACGTCACCTTTGCAGCTTCTGAAAAGCAAAAGAGGTTATAAAAATGAAATGTTGGGGTCGTGTTACGATCTGCCTCTGTGGTACTATACTAATGTGTCGCTTTACTAATACTAAACTGAACAAGTGTGAATAGTTCTTGTCTTTGGTATTGATATTCATTAAAATTGGCAAATGGACTTAGGTACATAAAAGACAATGCATTTGTACAGTTCATTTTAAGCCATCCTTCATGCCTATTAATCTGCTACTGACTACTACACACTTTTGTTTGGCATTGTCTCAATATTGAGAATAATACAATATGAATGTCATATTCCGACAGTTATAATACCCATTTCATAAGTCATTATTGCCCGCTTGTGAAATCATAAAAGATCGGCAAGCTTTATGCTCTCAATACTGTATTGTAACTACAAATAACTTGTGTTTAAATCCTTTCAACTCCCTATATTTCTTTATGATGGTGTCATATACTGAAATTAATGTAAAACGAATGAGAATCTATAATGAATCTATATAACAATCTACATATGCACCTGCAGAAATCCTCCAACTGTAGTTCCATCCTAGTTTTAAGCATTAGGGGCAATCCGACATTAAAAATTGTAATTTCCTAACGGTGATATAGAAATACATAACAGGTATACTCAAATTTACACAAAAGTCCATATAAAAGTAGATGACTTCCGTTGGAGATTTTATATCCATCAATTCCTGCCATGTATGTATGCAGTTAATTAAATTTATGCGGCTTAAATTTTAATTCATTCTCAGTTTATTTATGTTGGTATAACCAGCTCATATGTTAGTTTCTTAACAATATCTTGTATTTAAATACACGAATATTGATTTTTTTGTCGGGATAAGCATTTTAATGTCATATCGGGTTGATTACTTTTTTCACTGACGTAAAATATTGTGTAATACCGTACAATATACTTTGAGACGAAAACCCAAGATTCGTTTTTATAATTATCTCATCTTTGAAAAATAAGTGATATATTATACACGTTGAACTACCAGAAATGAAGAGAAAATCATGTCTAGTTGTAGTACGACACGAGATGAAAGGTATGTTGCCTAACAGGTAGCAACAGAGAAAGTATGTTCATGTTTGTACCTGATTTTCTTCTTTCCACCGAAAAGTATAGCTAAAGAAAATGCTGACAAATACAAAAATCTTGACTCAGGTTACGGTAGATAGAAAAACAATAGACAATGATACGCTTTTAGCTTTCATACGTTCTAGGCACAAAAATCTTAATGTGGGCGTTATTCCTGCATATTTTGCGCTTGTGTATCTCTTTTTCTGAAACAGTTTCTCTTTCTCCTCACCGCACTCATTCATATCAATTTTGCAACAGGAGAAAAATGTGATTTATCATAGTGCACATATGCCTGTTTTTAAGGATGTCCACTCCACAAATGCTAGGAACAATTGGCTGCTTTATAACTGTCAACTCATGTTGCATGTAAGCCATAGGATTTCGCATTTTTTTGCCTAAAAAGTATTTCATATTGGTGTCAACACAACAGCAGCAGACCTACGATGTAATCTCGGTTTATTATGCTATTACTATGATGATATTACTTCTCCTGTGTTCTTCAAGTGATGTCATGATTATATGTGCATGATAATGCAGATGGTATAACTCGATGTGTCATATGATGTCATATGACATTTTCGAGAAAGTGCTTGGAATTTCAATTGAAGTAAGTACGGATTTATTCATGATACGTGTTTTAATTTAAAACCGCCTTATTTTTTTCCTCTCTGTAGGCTATGCATTATTTGCACAATAGTGAAATACGCTCGCATGGGAATCTCAAATCCAGCAACTGCGTTGTTGACTCCCGTTTCGTCCTTAAAGTTGCCGACTTTGGACTCCACTTACTACGTGGTGTCCCGGAGGATGCGGAAGATCATAACTCATATGCATACTGGAGAAGTAAGTCTGACCAAAATACCTAAGTGCCACAACAAGTATATAATGGATTTTTATCTGCAGAACTGACATCCCATATATCACATGATATAGCAGTAAATTATTTCACGCTTAGCCTTTTACTTTCTTAGTTCACTTTGAGAATTCATGATGAGTATCCCAATCTCACACTGTGATTTCAGGCAAGATCATATTGTCTTTTGAAGGAAGGAACAGCAAGTTTTATGTCAGATGAATAATGATGATTGATAATAACGGGGGCATTTTGCACACACTTTTATATTCGATTTTATTGTCGCTATCTAATAAATTATGCAGGTTGTATGTTTGTTTCCTTTTGATTTCTAAGACGTAAGGTAAGTAAGTAACACTTTTCATAGGAACTTATCTTTAATACAATTAGAGGCGTAGTTGAAATGATGACCCTTGCAAATGCTTGTACCACAATTCAGTTGAGATCTCTTTCGCTTCATGTGTATAGATAAAAATGTTTTTAGGAAACTTAGTAAATGACAACTTATTTCGAGCTCTTGCGCATACAACAGAGTGCTTCGAGTGTGGAAAAATGCGCGTAACCTTCACGATTTTATAAAGAATGCACCTATAAAACTTCTAATTATTTTTATTTGCTAAGGTTACCCGATTTGTTCCGAAGGTCGTAAATTCCAAAGTGTTTTACACGTATTATTGACATCGTTTCGCAAGTACTTGCAATTATCTCTTTCTACACAGTCGAGGAATACACACCGGAAGGTAATCTTTAGAGACAATTGACACCATTTTGGTCTTTTCAAATACATTATAATACGCATTGTTTTCAGAACTAGCACGGTTCACCATGGTGAACACGGTTGCCGTCGTTTTTCCTTTAAAACGAACATTTCCTGCATACGCTAATGTATTACGTTTGGTGTCGTCTGCAGACGATTAAATAGTGAATGAGTTCAACCAAACAGCAATACAACTTATGATTGCTGCAAGTAGCTCTGTTCACGTTCGACCTTGTTTTCGTATCAAATAGAAAGTGAAAATGGGCGAGTAGGAGTAGCGTAACGATGCTTTCTTTCATGCGCCTCTTTCTGTATCCCCCATCTCCTCTCCATCCATTCCGGGGAAATGTGGTCGTTTCAAACTTTCCTTGGCGAATGCAAACATTCGCATTATCTGTTGATTGTAGAGTGGATAAAGCTTGCACATTTATTAAGATTATACGGTTGACGCAATTTATGACAAGGATCACTCTCATCTGTAGAAAGAAGAACGTTATGAGGGCTGCTTTCAATTGGATGGCAGGGTTCCTCATAAAAATGCCTGTAAATGGTCTACGTATACATTTTTGCCTAATAAGGTTACTAGTTTGCTCAGGCACGTACGCCTTGGAGGCAACAGCACATTTTGGGACTTTGGAAGGAACAATATTGGTATCCAAGGTGTTGTTTTTGTGTGTAGTATACGTCTATCCTATTCTGTGTGAAGGAACACATAGCACGGGTCAGCCGGTGTAGGAGTCATCAGTGTATTTTGAAAAATGCGCGCGGTTTTCTTACACGTAACTGTCTCGCAGCGGGAAAATGTTCACAGGGTATAAATATTTATTGTTGTTGGGTTCATGTAAATATTACATTACTTTCTTTTATCGATGTGGATCGTCAAGGGTGCGTAGCATGGGATGGGTTGGAGAAATGTTTAAATGCACAGTACAATTTGTTAAATTGATTTTTTGCAGATATCGTGACTCAGCTGCGCGAAGGGCAAGTAATTCGTCCGTACCTAGAAATAGATGAATGTGACGATGAATTAATTGAACTTATGAAGAAATGCTGGATGGAGGACCAAATGGAACGACCGGAGTTTGGTCAGATTAAGCAAATCATACGCCGACTAAACAAGTAAGAATAATTGAGTTGGGATACTAAAATTTATATATGTATTTAGTAAATTAATAGCTTATCATATAATATTATTGCAAAATGTTCCCATAAAGAAATGTTTTTGTAAGCGGGAGGAAGTTGGAGAAATGTTCCTTGTATTTTGACAAACTGTGCTTTTCCTGCATCCTGCATCAAAACTAAAACTGGATTTTCATTTCAAAGGAAGTTTTCCTAATTGAATATTTCTTCTCTCAAGTATGCAGCTCACATAACTACTTCTCAGACAAGGGCGTTGTAGCTAACAAGGGCAATCAGCAGTTTTTGGCAATATGCTATTGCAGTAGTAATGAATTAGAAGGAATGATTATTGATTTAGGATTACTACACGCCATCGTATACAGTTATGTTCGCTAACACGGGAAAAGTTTCAGGTAGTAGTTGATTCTGAGATTATGGTTATAGCATTCTGAATTCGAAAACAAATTAATCCAAAAATAATATTTACAATAAATAATTTTTCAAACTGTGCATCAGCAACACTTATTACGTACATTACAGTACATCCGTACTACCTACACTATGTGATCTTGCTTTAAAATTGAGTGGAAAACATTTTGCAACATGGCAACGTATATTTAAAATGTTGCCAAAAGCTCACGTAACAATTTGTAACGGCTGTGTGTGCAACCAATTGGTTTATGTATGCAATCACGTTAACCACCACCGATAATTTACGATTTGAAACATTAATAAAAACTAATATGCATTTTTGTGAGAAATGTTGGTGTCCATATCTATATTTTATGTCAATGTGAACTGCAGACTCAACTATCACCTCAAACAGTTCCTGTGTAAAAAAGATAAATAAGATAGAACGAGAAGACGTAGGAATACAAATAATATTTGGCGTACTTAACACACAAACAATAAGGGAAGGTCGTGGGCATACATGTGTGCAAATTCGACTCACTATAACTCGAAAACTAGATTGCCTCTATCTTTATCTAGTACAAAATAAAACGAATGTATTTCCGTTGTAGTTGGGCCATACATTAACAGTTTTAACGCCAAATTTAATTGCACATGTATAGGTATATGGTTATCCATTATTACCCATAAGTCCATTAAACTCAGGTATTTGAGTTTTGGCAGTTAAAACTATAGCATCATCTCTGCAAACAGCATATTGCATCGAGCCTTATGCTCGAAAACTGTAATATTACATTATTGTAAATGTAGTTTAAAACGCTACACATTATTACGCTGCTATTCAATGTTGCTCATGGGTATGTATAATTTATGCACATTAATATAAATTACGAAATAGAGGTTGTATACAGTAACCTACATATTATACTGTGATTACTACAAACAAGTAGAGACAAACTACTGGAATGTTACTCAATGGTATATTATTAGAGAAATGTTTTCTGTACTTGATACTGCTTTGGGACGAAAAAATTAGCAGTGAAAATAGCTATTGCAGCATCATGCATTAAAAACTCCTAGGCTCTTGTCTAGCTTCATCCAATGAAGAGCACAAAGTGAAAGGAAGCATTTTATCGAATTTACTTGACTATCTTTCTACCGCTTTTACCCTTCCCAGAGATATAGCTCACAGGGACTTGCAATTAAAATTACGCTGCTTTTGGTGCAGTGAAAGGTCCAAGTTTCACGTATCAAAATAGTAGGGTCACTCGGGTGAGATGTGGCTTGCGGCTTTGGCAATAAGAGAAAAAGCAAAAAATGAAAGTGTGACTCTGATCATAATTTTGTGATCCTTGTCTTATTCTCATTGAGACTACGGAACCACAGCTCCCTAGTCGAGAAACCGCAGATGAGGGAAATGGAACAAAAGTTGGTGTTCTTTGAGTTTGCAGTTTAGATACAGGACAGGGTAGAAAATCTTTCCATTTCACTGTTAATAGGATGAGAGAATTCCTTCCCGCGAAGTAATCCTTACAACCATGATCACGGAAATATATAAAACAGGTTTCTCCTTATGATTGTAGATGTATCCTGAAAGTGTCATGTCATTGGCACCGCCTTGTTCTTTAGGGCAAAGGAAGACTTTAATCGAAATGTGCAGGCAGAGAAGCACAATATGACGATTGTACATGTGCTGTTCGAGATGGGTGTTTAATGTCGATGTTCTACCAGTGCTTGCAGTAAGCACAGGGCCAAATAATAAAAATAGAGTGTTAGTCGGATGGTGGTTGAAAAAAAAATCGGTTTTGTCTATTATCATTTTTCTGTTGCTGTAAGCTTACACAAGATGTGCAACCACTTTTTGCCTCACTTTCTCCATGACAACGCTTTGGTGAAACAACCAAAGGGTCTTTATTTTGTAAAACAAATTCCCGTATTGGTCTCTCAGGATATAACGAGATTTGTTGTTTTGATTGATCCAGAAAGTTTATTTTTCAAGTCACAGCTCAGCCGGGTATACGGCAGGGTTTACACTGATGTCACAACAAACGATACGCCCACTTTTATTGCTGATGTATTAGGTTAATAATTGGTGTTAAATTCAAATTTTAAAGGCCAATTTTATGTGAAGAGTGGATAAAAGTATTTGTATGAAAATATGATCCACCTACAAATTTCGATCAATTGTGTGAGGCCAATTTTTAACAAACTATTTGGCACTTGTGCAGAAACTGCAACGCGGCGAAAGAAGAAACACACGAAGGAGTTCCGATGTGGGAGGAGACGGTTTAAATTTCACATCATCGTCATGTTGTAGTTGTTTTGTTGTCATTTTACGTGCTAGTGGATTCCGCTATTGGCGTCTATATTGAAAATTGGACGTGTTTACTTATCATCGATGAGTTCGTGTCAAAATAAATCCGATCGGTGCCATGTTGGCCGTAGTCCAGGTCCAGCCAATTTTACATCCAGCTTGACTTACGTTTCGCTTGTTAGTGCGTGTATATTATACATTCTACTATATGTGCTTTTGAAACGTTGAATGATCTTTACATTGAATCATATTTATATGTTTGTGATGTGTGTTGCCGTTGCCACTAGCACAAACTCGCCAATCGATTAACGAAACTTGGTGTTCTAGTCCAGATCATTGACAGATAACTGGATATCAAATTCGGGACTGGGATTTTATGATAGAACAAAAATGATTCTTCCGATTTTTTACGAATGTTCACATTTATCTTTTTGCACTTTAAATCCAAAAATTCTATTTGTGTTCGCCGTGTTATAGAGAACATAGCCGGCCGGACATGATCTAAGAACATTACGCGCCTGCAGGGCTGATCTAGTATAAATGCCAACGAGAGTTTACTGGGGATTCGTAGGTATTTCAAAAGCACAAAGCTCCGTACGTGATTGAAAGACGAACTTGGTAATGATCTCATAAGAGGTATTCGGTGAAAGTGTTCATTTTGTCCCCTAACGAGTTAAGATGATGTGTACGTAGGGAGGATTGAATGAGTAGATAAACGGCAACTACCTTCCTCGTTTCGTTGGATTCAGGCACGTATATTGTGATGAGATAAAGGTCTATTTTGATGTATAAGGCTTAAAATAGAACGACTAAGCTGCTGCTTGGGTTTTCTATATTTTCTGCAACTTATCTGTTTGCTTCCGCACTTACACGGTTCCATGTCAGTTCAAC
>JAHZNE010005548.1:0-12772 GCA_027744055.1 Callyntrura sp. NNG-2020
CAGGGATGGGCAGGTGGGGTCAGTTGAGTTCAGGGATGGGCAGGTGGGGTCAGTTGAGTTCAGGGATGGGCAGGTGGGGTCAAGGAAATGCACAGAAGTTTTTTATCTCGTGTTTACATGGCTTTTATAATAAACTTATTTACTGGTATTTACCTCGTGCAAACTAATTGAAAAGTAGATGCACATTGTCCTCCAAAGTGTAGTTGTAGTGATACTTATCATCAGGGATAAAACAAAAAATAGAATTATGGTTTACACATGATCACAATTGATGATAATGATTCTAAACGATCGCATGTAAAATTTGGTTTATTTTGCTCGTTAGGATTCCTAACTTAGGAATAGGATTTTGAACATAGAATAATACGTTAATAACATCCATTTAAAAGGGGCAGGATGTTAAATCGTTATTCCTGTTGATCCAGAATATTCAACATGATCATAATATGAAGATAAGCCTTGTTGTATCCTCCCACTGGTGATACCACATCAGTATTTAAAAATAAGGACTGCCGATCTACATTCAAGCTTACGTCAGTCTCCTCCGAGTCCCTTGCTACAACTCTTAATAGCCTGTAACGAAAAGGTTTATCAACCACCAACATGAATTCTGTTGACACAGTCAGATTTCATATGCAAAAAGTGGCTGCTAAAAGGGAAGTAGCAAAGCAGCAATACAAAAGTCACAAACAAAAGGATTCTTCTTCGCGCAGTGCAGATCAACTGGAAGACCGTCAATTTTTAAGCTTAGAGACCAAAGTGCTTACTACTTTTCATGCAAACAACTCCATGCTAAATATGCTAACTATCGGCAGATATGTGAGAGCATTAGACGTTAAAACTGAACTTTTGTTTTCCTCATTTATCGAGATGAAAATAATGAAACGGGATTACTATTTTGGTACCTAGATAATGTCCGAAGTAACTGCATGTAAATCCGTTATTATTCTGAGGGTACTTAGGGATGGACAATCATTTCGATTATACTTTCGAGCAGGAATTCCTCTTGATAGTTTTGAGTCATACAAAATGGTACGAAACGTACCAAAACGTATACATGTGTACATACAAAAATGTGTCAAATTATCAAAATTTGCATTTTTCTTTGAAATAGGCAGATTTTGAATGCGTTCAAGACGTGATAACAGCCAGAACCCCTTTACTAAATAACGACGAATCGGAAAAGCAGTTGGCCAAATTATGTCAATGGAAACCTCTATTTGAAAGTATACCTGACATTGTCGTCTCAATCCCAATTTTTACCGAGACAGACCATTTATCAGCCGTTGTAGCAATATCTTTTAAAAATAAACTTCCATATGCCTTTTTCGAAAAGAAGATTCCAGTAATGCGGGATACTTTAGAGTAATTAAGAATTTGCATAAGTAAATCTAAAATTTCTAGAATTTGGAAAGTTTTTATGTTAAAAACATGTTTGGTCTCCTGTCAGTCTTCTGGTTCCGTACGCTATCATGACCCAAGCTCATACGGATGATGAAGATGCTTTAAATAGTTACAGCGTTGTGATAGATTCCGTTGAGAAAGTAGAAAGGGCTATCAGCAATAGTCCTGAGGTTAGTCTTTGTTACAAAATTGAAAACGAACATACGTGTATTGTAACACACATACGGAAAATAATTTCTCAGTAGAATATCTTTAGTTAGCTCTCTCACAAATTGGACTTGAAATTGGAAATCTGGCTAGCTGCAAAAATTTCACAGTTTTTGTCATTGACGAAGGAGACAATCTGCTGAGAAAGTATCACACAAGTTTTGGCCATCCTGGAAGAGCCAGTTGTCCCAATAAGAAGGTTAACACTTTGTCCATGCATTGCCACGTTTTAGAAATTTACGTTGCAGCAATTTGTATTGTAGACATCTTTTGTTTAGATCCACACTCTTACCGATATACCAATGGAGGGAGATTTGGTCGCAGGTCTCACGTGGGTTGCCACCAACAAACGTGGGATGCGAATTAATCACATATCTGATTTTGCAGAGTTTAACATCATGGCGAAAAGCATTCATTCAATAGGAAATTGTAATACACGGTATGGAATTTAAATTATTTCACGAATTAATTATTTCTTCTGTGAATCTATTTTAATGGGGTGTCATCATATTCCGACATTGATACTTTGGTGTTTATTTTTTCATTTTTGACGCACAGAGGTATTCTTATATCTCCAGTAAGCACATAAACTAAAACCTGAATTCTACGCATCTACTATTTTGATTATAAAAAAAATTTTAAATGCTGTTTTAAATAAAACGACGTTTTGTCAGGTAGTTGATTACTCGGGAGAGTCGGCACTTGTAATTGAGCTTGCCGAGAGAGATAAATTTTTCACCATGAAGGAATTCGAAAATGTATTGTTGTTTTGCCAGCATACAGCTTGTTTGCTCACTTGTACGGTGCTACTGGATCGTCGAGAAAGAAACTTTAGACGGCGAAATATTATCAATGAAATGCTTTGTAGTATACATTTTGTAAGAACCACATACTATGTACAGTTTTCCACTCATTTAGTAATTTTAGAACGACCTTGATCCCTTTACCTCAACTTGTTTTATAGGTGAAGCATTCGACGGTGGAACAGTTTATTACACACCATCGAAAAACATCCAACGTTTTTCGTGGTGGTTTCGACGAGTTTCACTTGTGCATAAGATGCTTTCCAGAGCAAGACATTGCTGGCATCGCGCTAGAAATTTTTTTGGAGCTGGGCCTTGTTAAAGATTTCAAAATTAGAAGATCCATTTTAATTAGGTAAGGAGCCTCTATGCATGTGGAGTTTGGCCGAGACAGTGTACTTCCAGTAGATTTTTTCATATTGGCGAATTAGCAAGCAACGAATAAATTGGAGAAAAGAAAAGAATTAATTAGATAAATAATTCTTATAATATTTGCAGATTCATAATGTCGGTTCAGCAAGGTTATGGACCGTTACCGTACCACAACTGGTACCATGCTGTTTCAGTGGCTCATTTTGCGTACTTACTGATTCGGAAACTGAAGTTGATTGAACAAGATCATTTGAAGTATGCACTGCTGCTACTGAGTACCTTTTATATTAGATGTTTTATTTTATTTTAAAATGCAATTGTTTCTTGTATGCCCAGTAAATTAATTTCAATCTTACACCAACTCAGATATATATAAACTGTACGCCTGTGAAGATTCTGTAATGGAGGTAGGTTTATTTCAACTTTCAAAATGCTCCAGTAGTGTCATCGCCCCCACCTCATCACGTCGTTGTTTTCCTATTGTTTCTTTAGAGGCATCATCTTGCAATTGCTTTAGCTATTTTGCATAGAGAAGACTGCAATATTTTGGAATCATTCAATGACGTTGATTACAAAAAATTTGTAGAAGTTCTTACATGGAACATCATCGGTACTATGACGTGTATTTTCGTTATTTGGAGAATAACAGATAACAATTACATTAAACTAACCTATTATAATTCCTTCATAGCCACAGACATTGGTAAACACATGAAGACTAGAGATACACTGTTTGCTCAAGCAAAGTCAGCAGATCTCAAGGTTAGACGAATGGCACGTCTCTCCTTATTTATGACAGCGGCCGACCTTTGTGATAATTGTAAAAAGTGGGACGATAATTTACCCACTGTGGTAAGCTTTGGCTATAAAAATGGGTATACTAATTTAATTACAGCAAAAAAGTGTGGTAAGCACATGTTTAATAGAATGTATCCTCCATTGTCAGAAAGGCATTTTGCAAGAATTTTTTAATCAAGGAGATATGGAAAGACAACTGGGCTTTCAGCCTATACCGATGATGGACCGCCATATAGCCTATATACCCGCGATCGAGTTTAAGTTCATCAAGTTTATTGTTTCTCCTGTGTATAAGTAGGTGCCTCGGAGTGCATAATAAATTAAATTGCCTCTTATCCCTAACTCGCCTTAGGTATAAGCTTGTCGATTTCTAAGTTTATTTGTGTTCCTAGATTCCTGGCGGAAATGTACAAAGAGTTAGCACCGTGCTTGCAAGGTATTGAGAAATGTGAAGAAATGTGGACGCTAGCAACTGTTGTTTTTGACCAGTTTAAAAATGAGTGTGACCAGCTAGATGTTTTGGATTTAAACCAAATGAAGGAGGAGGAGTTAATGAAAATAAAACTAAATGACTCCCTTGAAAATGTGAGACAACGTAAGTTTTTTACACCAGCTCCAACTGGAGTGCCATCAACAGCGCAAACTTCACCCGCAGCTGGGAAATCTCAACCTGTCCCTGAAAAAAGACCTACGCCAGTTCCATTGAAATTGAACGACGACGAGATGGAAGACGTTGATACAGGCGAAACGCGAGCAAGACGATGGTGTCGTTTTTGTAATTGTTGTGGCACTAGTAATCGCAAAAAATAATTCTAATAAAAAGTTAATGGAATTACTTTAAACAGGAAATGTATTGCAACTTGATGACCATCTTGGTTTTTTATTTATCATCATATACATGAATTCAAATGTATGTACATACTTACCCAAGATGGTTTATTTACACGATATAATTATAAAGTATTCTAATTCTAACAAGTTCTTACAAAATATTGCTCAACACGTACGTTAAATAAATTGTTTGTGTTTAACTCTACTCAGAAAAGAAACTCAAGAACCTAGCTAAAATAGGCTAAGCCTTCCAAAATCCGTTTTGGCAAATCAAAAGTCCCCCAACAGAAGACTTTAACCTTAAAATAGTGTAGCTTTGAAACCTTAGGTACTTATACGTAATTACAATTTACATTTTCCGAAATAGCGCAATCTGTCAAATACCACTGACCAAACAAGCCTGTGAGAGATCATCCATTTTCAAATAGTATATGCCCTTTCGTACGTTCAGGTACGGATACCATAAAGCTTTTCGTAAGTAGACTGCAGCGCTGCAGAACCGGGGGATAAGAACAGATAAGATTCTCTCACGATCGTATCGTACCCAATAATAGCAGGGCTTGGATTTTTAGATTTTATTTTTGTCTTTCCCCGTCTTCCAAATGGCATTACATTCAGAAAAATGAGCATTTTGCCATTTTGTTTCAAAAGTAGTAGACACGCTAATGAATTCAACGCAACAAAATCAGAGTTTTATACTAGCCATGTTACATTCTAGAAAGTAACAACAATTAACCTAAATAGTATTCCTAATTAATCACAAGATCACAAAAATATACTATGATATGAACTGCAGCTGCAGAGTTGGACTCTTACAAAACTTGCACAAGGCAGATCGGTGGGTCAGACAAACATTCGTGGTGCTTCCACTCTTCCACAATGAGCCGACAGCATTCAGAAATTAATCTTCATCCAAGACATCCTGATACTGAAAATTCTATAAAAACACGTAGGTTTATAGACAAAAGGAAAAGACAGCTATGTGACATGTTCCGTTGACAAATAAAAAGTATAACCATACCAGAAGAAAGCAAGCTGCCAACAACAAAGCTTTGTGACCGACTTTCATATCAACAGGAAATTTGACGCCCCAAATATCCCCGATTTTGCTCCCAATTTCCTTCTCTTTCCCACCCCAATATTTGGCAATTTTTCCGATTAAGGTTCTATCGTCGGGCAGCAGGATGTCGAACTCACCTCCTTTGTCTAATGAGAAACTGAAACAGTTCCCGCTAGATGGTCCAATTATATGAAGAATTTCCTTTCCATCCCAATCTCGCACGTAAAAGTAAGGCAGTGAGCAGTCTGTTCCTTGTTCGATTATGCCAAGGGTGTGTTTTGTCAATCTCAACGTAATATCCTATAAAATATTAGTTATTTAACATTAATTTCTCGCTTATACTATAACTATAACCATGTTTAAATATCGTGTCTCAACTCACCCCTCCACATCCGCAACTTCGGGGTTCTCCAGACATCTACATTGGTTGATGTTTACCATCAAATAATCGATAACAAATAAAGAGTGCTCGCATTTATCTACAAGTGATATTAGTTTTTTCAACTATGAAAAAGGTAGTTTCTTTACCTTCATCACCTCCTTTCTGTACATTCCGGACCGGATAAAAAAGCTGATGTCAAAGGGTTTGGTACCACGGCAGAAAGCTCTTGTACTGGTGTCGGTTAGCTCATCAGCCATGAAGATTTTCTCTCCATCACTGTCAAGTACCTAATTTTATAAACCTTCAGTTATGATATCTTGATTCAAACCTATTTCCTTTGGAGAACTAGTATTTTATGCATGATTCAAGTTGACCCTACCTGATAATGTGTTTCAACTGTCCGGTAAACTGCGAAAAATCGCAATATCCAATTAAAACGCAATCAGACAAAAATTACATTTTAGTTAGTCTACATTTGACTACATTTAATATTATTTTCGTTTTGTATAAGTCTGAATTCACATGCACACGCTGGCTATATAAAATACTACAAATGGGTACACATCTATTCATTCCATTCCATGTCATGCATCCGGTAGCTGTAACTTTTGATGATGTACGAACACAATTTTTCTACCAATTTCCTATCCCTATTCTCTGTGAAATATTAATGTTTTCATTATTATTGCCCTCAAACTTCATACACTTGACGTTCAACACTAAAGTGGAACAGATTTTTAAATATCATATTTTCACTTCATAATATATGGGACAACGCAATATAATAGGAACATATATGTAAGATAAGTTTAAATTAAATCAATCACGTTTTCGAACTGCCTATCCACATTCAACATTACTGCATCATCAAATCTACTTCAACTTTGTAATATGCACAGCCGTGCCAACTTTTTGGTGCGGAGGTGCAAAGCTGTCTACAACAACAACAACGGTAAGGTTTTTTTACTTTGCCGACTACCGCAACAACATACAACAACAGACAAATTGGCTTTGTGCGTGAAGTATATTATGGCAAATGGCAATGCATGGCTGATCGGAATGTAATCTACATAAATAAAAGAGTAGTACAAACATTCAATTGGGAGACCTGACTGCTTAATGAACAGGTGTTGCGTCTTCTGCAGCGCTTCGAGACCTTCAGGAATCTCTGCAATCATGTAAAATATTATTACAGGTGAATGTCTGACCATGGTTAACATCTCATGGTAGATGCCCATTGAAAACAGATTTATATAACATTTCTCGATAACATATTTTTAGACTCGAATTGTGCGGTAATCAAAAACTTACCAGGCACTCCTTCAGGTTTCGTTTCTTTGACGGGCTGTTGGGTAATGATTCCACCATCTAGCGGGTAGCCTTTTTAGTAAAACAAATATTAAGACATTTTAGTGTAAACTGCGATTGGAACAAAATATTAAGATAAGTTGTGTTAAAATATTTCTACCATTTACGCCTATTATCTACTCTTACAGCCATATGATGGATCAAAGGTACCTCGATTCAGTTCTGCAGGGTGTATAGAATTTGACTTGTTACTGGACTTTCGGCTGTTTGAGAATGCCAAATTGGCCATTTTAAAGTGGGCTCATTGAAGTGATACCTGATTCACGCTGTGGGAGACTTACAAAAACAGTTGTTACGATGGGTCGTACTCACGGCATATTGTCCTTTGGATTATGAGCGAGAGCGAGGGATTTAATTTGTGTACAACAGCAAATCGAAGCACAGCCGAAAGCCATTATTTTTCTAGTGAAAACTTTCGGAACCACCCTTAAAAGGCTTCCGAATAATGCTACCACCGTTGATAGTTTACCCCTACCCAGATACAAAATTTGATTTTGGAGTGTCCCTTCTCCTTTGGCCTCCGAATCCAAATACGCCAATTTATTTTGTTTACGTAGTCGAATTAAATAGTGTATCTACCAGGCAAGCTTTGCTGTCGCAGATGCCTTCGTCCCGGAGTAAAGCTAGTTTTTTCTTAATAACACAAAAGACGTCCATTTTTCAATTTTCTTTAATATTTCAAGAAGGCTGGTAGTAGTACATATCTTAAGAAAAAGAAAACAATGACTTCCTGGCAAATTACAAAACCCGTTTCCTACATAATTATACTTTCAGCGTTCAATCAAACACTAAAAACCAATTTATGCCTCCTTATTAACGTCACGTAGACTTGCATATAAATCTTTTAATTTTCAACTAATTCAAACGGCTGCCAGTGTGCCAGTGTGAATAATATTACTATTATCGTACCCGGGAGCGGGAGCACAAGCACGTTATCAAACTCACCACTCGAAGGACTATCAACGACTATTTTATTCCTTTCGTTTTTCTTGTAACTCTTTGTATGACGTTTGTTTGGAGTCAAGTACTCACAAAGTCACAACAAAGCTCAAGCCAACAACGAGATGCCTATCCCCTCTGCCCCATTCCTGTTTTCCTGCATTCAATATTAGCTTTTATTTTTTTTCTTTTCGAGGCGATGATGGTGGCTGCTCAAATAAAAATGAAAAGGCAACAAAAGGAAAATGTATGTATTACTTTCTCCAGCGCAGCATCGTAAAACACAACACGAAATCAAACGTTCATTTAAGCTGACTTGGGTTAAGAAAGAAAGCGAGTAAGTGTAAAAAGCATAATATATGCCGTTACGCCTCTCCCCACCACTGTAGTAATATCTGGACACGGAACGCACATATCAGCCCGTCTTTTCCTTATTGTCATAATGTAATATATAATAATATAATACAAAAATGTAATAATCTCATTTAGGAATGCATGCAGCAGGCATACCAACCCGAAATGCCTAAAGAAGTATGTAACCATCCCGGTGAAAATAAATCTAGCTAATAGCCAGAGCCGCAGGAGCACACTCCTCTCTAGTCGTTACTTTATTTATACACGACAAAAATGTACTACTGCATTGTTGGCTTTTGTTCGAGGGAACAAACGCGAGGGAATGAGGAAGATAAAGCAGCAGCGGTGCGGTATTCAGTCAGTCAAAATCATTTGCGAGGATTATTCATGCAAATTTCCGTGTTTCTTCACAGGAGCTTTTCTTTATCGTAAAGAGCAGCTCACATACAGCTAAAACCTGCACATTCATCACGGATTATGTGTGTTCCGAACTACCTGGCTAAATCGGTGATTTACAAAATACATGCATACATACATAATATGCATAGATTAACTTTTATGCTATTCACGAACTCGGGGCAATGAATTTTTTTGCTAATATAGGTTATACATGTATTACTAAATGGTTTTAACGGGGAGAAAGGTGTGTGAGAAAGAAAGTACGGCAGCCAAGAAACAACTTTTTTTCTTGTCCTACTTTGCACGTATTTTTTGTATAGTGAAAGAAAGCGTGCCAGCAAATCACTACACCACACAAGTATTATGTATGTATAGATTTGTGTAGGTAGTGAGTATACCGACCAAGATATAACATTAACATTACATTCGCCGGCCCACCAAATAACAGTAATAAAAGTTTACACAAAACTAAATCAGTTCACATACACAACAGCTACCCTTTTTGTCTTTTTTTCTTGAACTGTGGACTGTGAGTAATAATGAACGGGAGGTAAACTAAACTGTGTTAAAGTCAAATCCAGGTTTTGGTTTGACTGGTCAAGTAATAACGTTCTAACTTAGTTCACGATCCTAATAATGATCGGTGGCACGGCACGGCATTTTGAACTGCTGAGGTGAACGATGGAGGAAAGTGGATGACGGCTGAATGGTGGAGTAGACGTTGTTATTACATATTGTAGCCGAGAAAGTGGAGTATTGAATAATTATAATAATAATGATGTGATGCATGCTGCCACGCGATTTTGTGCTTTGCTTTTACTTTTTGGGATAAAAGTTTTGTGTGTTGTTGGATCAGAATTTGTGCTTCCTGACAATTCCACACGTGTAAAATGATGTGGAGTGAACGTAATAATATAGGTAAATGAGGTATGATATACAGTGTTTTTCAAAAGGAGTGCAGTCTTTCAGATTTTTTACTCGAATGATTTTATTCTAAATTTTAATATAACCATTTGAAAATTTGTAATTTTAAAATTGGATTTAAACAAAAATTTTTATGGATAATTTGTACCTGTTTACTTTCTATTTCTAAAGGAGCTATTTCTTTCCTTTCTTGATTATATACAAAATACAATCCTACTTATTAAAACAATCGATGACTATGCCTTTTTAAAGTCAAGTACTATATTATATGTACCTAATTTTTTTTCTAAATATTTTCAAGCTTAGAGATAGGATCATCATTAATATTTATGAGATCATAACTCACCATGTGTATTGATTTTTGTTTTTAGTTATTGTTTTTGAAACACCCCGTACATTTAAAACAAAGCTACTGGTATACTTATATGTCCTTGAACAATGAATTAGTGCGACCAAAACTTAAAAAGTGGCACCTTAGAACTATAGAAGAATTAAAGTCACAAGATGCTTGCCCCAATTAAAGCTTTTAAAAAATTAGGTTACGAAATGTCATTGTTATAAAACAAAAACAGCTGAACTAGTTACAATTACAAACTAAAAAATAAATAGGTTAATGGCCACGGTCACATGTAGTCTGAAGGAGTTATAAACTGAAAACTGGAAAGCTTCTTATATACAGTATCATTTTCAACTCAGAACTATCCGGAAAACAAATGTCGGTTTTCTTTATCTGCATCTCCGATCAAGTAAGTATACAACCAGTTAAGTACCACAACTGCTGTATGCAGCAATTCTTCGAAAGCTAGTCAGAACATTAATTAATTTGCCGTCCATTATATTTGTCACTCTTACTTTCTCTTCAATCAAGCAGCACTGCGCAAACCTTTCTCATAACAACGTTTTTACATATAACTTTGTTCCAAATGATCCAAATCTGAAACGTCAAGGTAAACATTGCTTCATGATTAATGGTGTTTGAGCTACCTACCATCCTTTCCTTAAGCAAAGTAACCTACAAAACAAAGGAATTGAGGTACAAATTTCTCATCTGTATATGACCGAGATTTTGCATTTACAAGTTTTATGCAGTTTAGATTGGTGTCCAAACAAATTCGCGTGCTACCCTCATTAATTGCACACTCCCAAAATCGAAATTTCTCTAAGCTGCATGTTTTACGGGCAACTCGACGTCCTCATGTTCAACACAGTTCCATTCATCACAAGGAATTCACTTGGTTTTGAGATGTTTCACTGCATAATCTTCTTACGCCATAATTTATTTGGTTCAAAATCAACTTTGTTAACAATATCTCCATTTTCGGTGTTTTATTTCAAAAAGTTTCTTCAAATGCGAGATTGTACCCAAGATGAAATGGTTAAGCAATTTGTTTTTGTCTGCAGATTTAAAGATTTTCATTTTAAACAACGCACCATGTTGCATGTAGAAATGCAATTAACAGATAAGAAACAGTCTTTTGACCAACTGGAGACAAAATTTTTACAGCACAGCGTGTGCAATGTGCAATATACCTTTTCAGTACCAGCAATTTATATGGAGAATGGAGAGAGGCTTTGTTACTTCAGACTGTGGAGTAGGGATTCCTTTATACTAACCATGAGTTCGGCCTAAAGCTATATGGAACGGGGATCCATATGTTCTAAATTGTCGAGCAGGAGACAGTTTTATTGCTGGCTACTATACACCTATAACACGAGCAATGCAGATGATGGTGTAAAAAGTTTGAATTAATTCAAAGAAAATTTGATCAATCTTCGCCCGTTTCGTACATTTTTTAATCTTTTGATTCGCGACTTGATACGTATACAGTCAGAAATACCGACGCATGCTGAAGCAAAATGATTAACCTACACAGACGTGGCTTCTTAAAAATTCAAGGCCTACTGATAAACACTGTGCACGTTGCCATTTTTCGTATTTTATACCCTTTTAAGATAATTGGTTCTCTGCGGTATTCAGTATCCTTCATTTTTTGTGCTGCGCTTTTTCCTCGAACGGAGTGATGCTGTACAGTACAGTGTATCTTGTCGAGTTTGTATAGGGATTGCCTGACCCAGCGAACGGAGGAAATTGTATATGCCGCAACCTGGCTAATCAAAATGCTCCCACATCAAACAATTCAATTACATTATTATGAATACATAATTCATATGCATGAAAACAGACAAATGGGGGAGTTTTTCATATATTTCCAGCCCATTCGGAAACCCCATACGTTTTTACTACTTTTTTTTGAAGAATCGTAACTCTAGGTCTAAATGCAGATAGGTATGTATGTATGTAAAGGTATAATGCATTTTTGATGTATGCTGTACTTTGTATTATGTAGCTTTATTTTGTGGGGGAATAAAACAATTTATGTTCAATTAATGAAGGAATATGAGTATGAGTATCAAATGAACCAGCAAGGGTCATAGCAAAATATGCGGGTGAGGCATGTTTAACCTTTTCTGAAGCAGGAAGATTTTCCACCCAGATACGTTGTGCGTATTTGGTGATAATAAGTATAGTGGTCAGCGCCAGTTTTCAATTTCTTCATTATAGCTTTTGTAGAATTTATAGTTTTTGTGAACACCAGAGGTTTGACGATGATGGGGAACGCTGATACATGACTAATGGCTATAGTTATAGGTATATGGGTATAGTTTGACAACACAACTGCATTAATATACACCTTCAAACTTTCAGCGCAGCATGCTCATCGTCATATACTGGTTCTGACGGGTCTAGGCGGATATCCCCTGGATCATATTGCCCCTGAGGGTAAAACTGCCCCTCGACATGATTGCCCATGGATATCATTGCCCCTCGACTTATTGCCCCTTGGTATTATTTCCCCTCGGCTTTATTGCCCCTGTAAAAATTGCCCCTTGGCCTTATTGCCCCTTGATCTTATTGCTACTAGATCAGAA
>JAHZNE010005549.1:0-19681 GCA_027744055.1 Callyntrura sp. NNG-2020
TCTGGTGATGTTGATCGTCACAAGTCATATGTCAAACTTTCCGCGTCAGAAGTCGCAAAATATTAATGATATACTTTAAAATAGGATACATATATATACCCATCTGTACGCGCAACAACTTTGTTTCGTTTGTAGGCTCGGTCAACACAGACAAATATTAAAGTGATTTGAATGTCGTTTATGATCACTTTCAAAGTTGGGATATAAATGTTCCTTTATTTGTGCCAGGACGAAGTATTTAAATTACTATCTACAATTTTATAGTATCATAGTCTTATCATAGCTTTATTGCACATATATGCTATTTATAATAATACGATGATGAATTTATTGTTTCACTTGAATTTCCATATTTTTGACAATAAAGCTTCTTCGTAATAGGTAGTTGTCGTTGTCACATGTGTGTGAGAGAGAGAATGTGTGAGTGTGTGTGGAAAGATGTTACCTGCAAGGCTATGTGTACATTAACTGACAGCCACACACATGGGAAGAGGTAGCAACAAACGAAGTCATGAAGTGACATGGTTGGACGTTAACATCCTCATAAAACGACAGCACATACAGCCGTGACAAGACAAGCCACACGTATGTACAAACAAGAAAAAATAACATGAAAATTTAATGCTTCACATAATATACCGCTATGCTCTAGCTTCAAATATAATACAAACTAAAACAAAAACAAACCCAAGGAGTTTAAAGTATTTTCATTTGCCATTCTTCAAAAAGCTAGAATAGAGGAAATGGTCGTCATAATCATCATCATGATCATCGTCGCTAGAAACGAGATTTATATCAATTTTTGTATACAACCATTTGTGTAACCATTTTGGATATATACTTGTTTGGCATTTTTTTATATCTTTGACCGGCTAAAAGAAGCGTACCAAAGTGAAGTTGTGATTTACGAATGGTATTTGGTCATTGCTGATCGCTACAGTAGATATAGTACGTATCTAGATGAAGGCAGGCGTTATATTAGTTTTCCCCCAGATATACATATCAATTTGCAGTGACATGAAGTTATCAGTAAATGAAACTGACAGCTTTTGTGACTGCGGGTTTTTCTTTCGTCTCTACATTCACATAATAGTTTCAACTTAAAGCACAAAAGCGCCATTTCTCATTCATTCGTTTTTGAGGAGGCAATTTTCTAGAGACAATGAGTGGGATACAGCGGAAACATCTAATTTAAATTACCTACGTTTTGTTTCTTTCTTCACGCATATTATGATTAGATACATTACAAACTGTGCTTTGCATACATCGTTTTTATGCATGTTATATAGCGATTATAGCTTGTTTGTCTTGTAGTGTAGTAGTTAACTTACACTTGGATGATGAGTCTATTTACGGGAACGTACGCTCATTCAACACAAATCCTATCATTTTGAAAAAAAGTATCGTTTGAGATAGATGGTTATCTTCTAGCTGATTACCATATAATGTATAATATGAAGCAAATTTTTCTTGTGTTGTATCTAGCATGCACATAAGCATATTTGCACTGATTAAGATCGAAAAAAAGAAATTTTTGACTATATCTCAAACGAATCAGCACAAAAAGGAAATGCCTTCATTCGTACATATATAGCATAATTGCGACGCTAGGAAAAATTAGAATGTGATGTGCTATGTTACATTCTCAAGTGAGTTCAACATGACATGACACAAGCCACACATCATACAGGGATAGTTTTTCATAGAAAATACGTTTCATAGAGGAGAAAACTATTTGTAACCTGTTTCATTTTGATGACCGCTCTCAGTACTCTAAAGTAATTTTAGTAAACTTGTAAACTGAAATTTAAAAGGTCGTAAAGTTTAATAGTGCAATGCATGGAATCTCTTTGCTGTAGAATGAAAACCCACCGTTTCTATTAGGTACATTCAGCCTGAGGAACAAATGAAGAGCCTATGATCCTGATCCCAATCGTAATTGGAGCCAGGAGATATACCACCCATGAAATGAAAATTTGTTTATAACATACCATTATAAAGAGCATTTCGTCATAACTTTGTGATCTGTAAGAGCTGAATGTGGGAAGGGGTCTACAGCCCATTTAATTAAAATGTAATATTCACGACGAAAATTTTATGGTAATTACTGAAAAATCCCCGCTATTTTTTTAGTCACCTTGCTATCTACAAAGAAATATTTCACCTGATAATATCACACGTTCGGCCTCAAACAAAACCCGGGGAAAAACACGTAAAACTTAAAAATAAATCTTTGCACCATATACTTTGCACTTTGCAGCGTAAGTTGTAGGTAGTCGTTTAAGAGAAAAAAACAAATCTCTTGCAAATCGAGACAGTATATTAGACATGTAATAACATAAAATATATTTACAGCTACCATAAAAAATAAGGCGATCAACGAGACTTAACACAGAGCAGGTCAGTGATGTTGTCTTTCTTCCTTTTAAAAAAATCTCTGCCATTATCTAATTTATTGGTGGGCGGCAACTTGCTGCTGTCGGTAATCGTGGTCTGTATCAAAAAGAGGTGCAAGTTCAATGTGCGTAAATTCAGAGCTTACTGTAATTTTCTATTTTGCAAGAACCAATTTTCGCTAAACTGTACCTGTATCTGTCTGAACCGTATGAATTGTAGTAATCAAAACTACATTTCTTCACAATAATACACACTTGTTATACTAGTAAAAGGCAGACTTCACATTATTTTTCAGCAGTTCAACAGAAGTACTCTAATAAAACATCTTATTTAAAAGGTGTCTGTCGAACAAAACCCACAATGTAACAATATGGCAAGTGGTAGTTTTCCTTTTCTACGTAACTGTAATGGATATGGGTTGGACATGCATAATGTATACAAGGTAAAACTGATAAATCTGTAATAAAGCAAACAATATTATTGTAATTGCACTGAAACATATCATAATCTTTTTATCAAGTTTGGGAAAAGGGAAAGAGTAAAAATTTGAAGAAAAACGACAGTTGTTATTTTAATATATGACGTATTATTTTTAAAAATGACAACAATTTCTACGTTTCATCTTATCCACACACTCCACACATAGTACAACTCAATATTTCATGTCGCAAAAAGCAGTAACAACAGTACCGTACAACTACAACAGCAGCTTCGTGAAATGACGACAATAGTTTTAATACGTCAAAATTCTTACAACATTATTACAGGTTGAAGTAGTAATAACGAGTGGCGATGTACATTTTTATGTATATTATTGCAAGAGATTAGAGTGTTTTTATGTAAATCAGTTTTGAATCGCAAGAAATCACAAAATTTTCTCCTTTTCCCTATCTATCAGTAATAAAAAACCAAACAGATATATTGACACTTTACAATCGTTTTTGATACATTTTATTCACACATCAAAAAATAAGAGAAAAATACTTTTTTTTCTCTATATTTTCATTGCGTTTGGGTAAAAGATATTAGGGTTTGAGTGATGAGAGATCAAAAACCTACTTTGTAAACACATACTTACATATTTATCAGCCTTGCTGCGCGGCACATCTTGTAAAATTTTGATTCTTACAGATTTACTACAATCACACCATCTCATCTTTTGGTGTGCTCCCGAGCATGTTAATGAGTTGTAGCAACTTCCCAACCCAAATGCCATGATGCTAAGCAGGATATATAAGCAAGTTAGATGAATGATATTTGATTGGACGATATTTCATTCATAACTTGTCTGATATTAAATCAGACAAAGGTAGATGCGTAAAATGTGGATAAATTCTCGTTACTATTCTGCTAAGGTGCAACTGCTAAAAAATAAGTATAAAACCGCTAATATATATGTATCTCATTTTCAATTATATACTCATTCGTCGTGCTTCAGAAGTTTTATAAACTCTCAGTTTTTATGGCGGTGAAATGACTGCATTATCCAGTAATATCACCAAATTACAACCTGATTAGTTGAGATACAAAAGCTCTAGCCGTTTTATCAGGTTGTAGAATCTAAAATTCATAACCACTTACGCAGATACATATAGATAGACATAATATACGTTTTATCACGAATATATCTACTTAAACTAATAATTTAATTTCCTGCATAATGAATATATCAGCGTTTATTTCGAAATTTCGCTGTATAATAATCGTTTCTCTTGTTGTATGGGATGGTGTGGTATGCGTGTAACGTCAGAGAAGTAGTAAAAAGGATGATAATTGTCGATTAAAAATCCAAGGATTCTCAAACCATTTCTCAACACTACTACTCTAGTAGCGTACGGTAACTAGCTGCTGCAATCATTAACTTTACAAAAATATACCACTTCGTAATATTTCTTACATCCTAATAATCAGGTCCTTGGTGCATGTTTATAGTTACAGAGCTGAGGTTTGCCACCTTTTGACCTTCCCGTGCAAAAATCACAGAAATTCTCCTTTAGTCAGTCAGTTGGTTAATATGTGTGAACGCAAATACATAAACGCCGTAAAAAGCAGAGGAGGAAGAATGCATATATCTCTCTCGTTACAACCATTAATCAGCAGCATTTTAATGTTCTCTTTTGCATCTTTTTAAATTACAATTATTATTTCTGTAGTATTTTTCTAATACTTTTCATTTGCCTAACACGCTACAGGGCTGTGAACAATAAAAAACAAACATCTCTCGCCTCGAGGGAATGAAACTGCATTCATAAAAATACCAATTATGTACTATGTACCGTGTATGGCTGCATCACAATTAATCATGATGTGTTTACAATAACATTATTACGTTGCATTTTATTGCCGTTACCTATTAAGAGTTAACATGTTTCTAACGACCATTTGCTAAATACATTCAGTATTCAGTATCTATACTACTACCTGCTTGGTGATAGTGGTTACACGCTTATTGTGCAAACAAGTGCACTTACTTACTACTTTGCTTACCCACTGCTGTAGCTTTTATATCGCATGCAATTATGATCACCACCAAAAATTAACTAGGTATAAAATGTAGAAAGCCATCTTCTTCCTTAGTTTTAACTCATCATCATCGCCATTACTTTTTTCTACAACATATTAACCATCTAACCTATAATGACGACTTTTTTCAAGTAGATTACTGTAATTAGTATTATCCACTTTTATGACATGCCTATATGTTCAAGTGTTTATTATTTGTTTTTTTTATTAGTAGCGTATAGTTGCTGTTGCTGGTTGTGTAGTGTATCACATCTTTCACACAAACACACACACGGTTTTTGTGTTTTTATTACACGAAATGTAATCTAAAATTGCGTTACCCCAGTGTGGCGTGCAGAAAATATGCAAAATAAAATAACTATCGTTTTTCCTATTAAAATATGTTTTTTTTTCTTAAAAATTGAGATACATTTAACAAGATACAGCGGAAGATTGTGAAAGGAAGAAATGAGGAATGGTGACCATAAATATTTTATACAATTGGAGAGAGAAAGATGATTAAGTTCAGTTAATTTGTTGGTTTGCATTGTACAAAAGAATAGGGATAATTGCATACTACACGTGCATACTAGTATTACGACAGGGAATTATCAACCACGTCACCAGTTTGAAAGCATGTGTGTGCGGTGATGGAGACACGCTGGTTTTCTAGAGATATTTCGTTATTAAACTTATCTTCACAGGCGGCTGGCGAGACCTGACTTGACGAGGAATCAGACAGGATGAGAATGTATGAATGAAACTACCGTTTCGTTAAATTCAGTAGCAACTGCGATTGGCTTGTTATCGAGAAAAAAACAGAGAGAAATTTTTTGTACGTATCATATTATTGACGATGAAGTGACATGATCAAAGTTATCGCGTAATGTCGGAAGAATCGAGTTTGGGTAAAAATTTGAATTTCTTCTCACTTGATGCTGTGTTGTTGTTGTTATTATTATTACTGTGCTTCTTGAATATTTATGGCCACTAATTTCTTTGAACATCTTTTTCTGACGATGTGTCTGAGATACGGGATGACCCTTTCAAAATGATTTTCCTGTTTACTCACGCAGCGGCGAAACTACTTGAATTCACGCTTCTACTAATGCCAGACAGTCCAATACCAACACATCCTCTATCCTTCTTCGGCCGATCGGCGGTGGAGCTCTAGGCTATATAATACTACGACTATCGTAGAATCTAAACCATTGTGAGTAATCGTGATTATACAGAGTAGAAATGGAAAACAATTTCTTTGAAATCATACAGTAAACGTCATATTTATTACTGTTTATGCTCAAATTTTGATTAAGATACTATGAGTGATTTTTCTGGTGTCATTATGATTTAAAATGTTGCAACTTCCGATTTATATTACATTAACAACCTCTTCAAAATGTAGCGCTACTCCTGTTTTTCTTATCAAACCGTAATCAATACTATCCCGTTCTTTGCTGTTGAGTGCTGCTCTGCTGCTGCTGCAGCTTTCCCATTTCCCCTTCTATCAAGTCAAACACTTGTACTTGTGACTTGCTTAAATGTTCTCAGATGCATGATACGTACGGAAAAACATAAAATAACTCAAACGTATTGACCTGCGTATACCCGTTTAATGGTAATCTATGACGAGTTTATTCCACGGAATGACTCTGCGTAATGCGCTGAATAATTGTACATTCCTTCAAAAAGTCGTCGTAAATAATGCTACTGAAATCACATCTGCAACGCAAACAGCATCCAAGGAAAGTATTAGTTTAGTTGAAAGCTAGCAATAATATGTTTGTTACATTCTATCAGGTCACGACCTTGCTCTGCCTTTTGTAATTTTTTTCCTGCTGCACACACACACACACACATACACTCACAAACCCAATTTAACCATTACAAATATATTTTTTCACCACACCGCAACAATTTGTTCTGTAGAAATGAACAAGTATATGCTTTTATAAATGCCTACTGTCAAAGCGGTTAGGCTTACTTACATCGGACTATCATATCGAAACCACATGTCGTGTACATCTACATGTATATATTTGCTTATCTGCTACTAAATAGTGTGTATATACTAAACTGCTATATTACAGGACACTGTCATTTAAGAAGATGATGATATGATAATAGACGCAGCGCCATATACCATTAACTCTGATGGCAAGTACGAGATATTTCGAACACTTTTTTCTTTCTTTTTGCGTTGTAAGCTCTACTGACTTGCAACGTAAGGGTTTTTTCTTGGTTCTCTTGACTTTAATTTAGTCGGTGGGAAGATGTGAGATTTGAGGTGGGAGATTGGTAAACGCAGTGCAGAGAAAAATTATCGAATCTCTCTACATTCCATTCCTCCTAGGCATACCCACCTGTGTACCTACGCTATTTACTGCAGAGAGCAATATTATTTTATGCACAGTAGCTAGCTCCTTTGTGGCAGTTATAAGCGGATTTTCCTTTGAAGAGAGTTTTTAGTAGCAAGTCAACTGCAAGGACCATCATCGTCATCATCGTCATCATCATAGATTGGGAGAAAAAATGCTAAGCTCATTAACAGAAATATGATACTTTTTATTGCATTCATATCGTGCAGGTAAAATTTATTGGTGCAGTTGAGAGGAAGATGATTAAGATAAAGAAAAAACGACTTGGGCATCATCATCCTCGTCGACCATTGTTGTCAAAACAGAAGAAGGCGTGAAATGAAGTAAAAGGCAAGCAATAATGGGCGCAACGTAATGCTTTTGTGCGTAAAAGCAAACAGAAAATAATAGGATTCCATTGTTTATTTTTCACGAACAAACAAGTAGTTGTAGTTGTGGTGGTGGTGGTAGAAGAAGTACAATGGCACTTGGCGTAGAGTGCACCATGCCTCCGCTACCAACCTCACTGCTTCTATCAATTATCGTTTTACAGAGTTAACTTTGATGATCCTTAAACAGTTCATTTGAGTAGTTTTATGATAATATTGTTGACTTGAACTCTCATTGAAGGTCTTTCGAAGCGTGTGGTGCGTACGTTGCAGTAGCGTCACTACAACAGAACATAAATTTTTTATAGGCTGGGAAAATACACTACCTGTCAAAAAGTACCAAATGCCAACATCAAAACAAGCAAGAGGATCATCAAAATTGTTAAGTGAAGGAGCATTGCATTTTGTGTATGGTGTGACGTATATCATTTGTCATTTCATGATGAGCAATCGAGAATTTTTTTATGCTGGGATACAACAGCAGCAGTATCTGTTGCATTTTCACATTATCTTCATCATGCGATCTAGTTATCTCACTCTTTCTTTTTTTGTGCAACTGTTTAAAAAAGTAAACATTTTTTTGACCAACCCACATCTATACTTGTAGCGTAACATACAATTTTATATTGTTTCAAAGAGCCACTTTCTAGCCAATGTCAACAAGAATAAGATCCCGTGCTGATTTACTACAGCGATATCTTACTGATAAATATCTATCTCTACTGTAGTTGTTCATGTTAAATCTTCTTACCTAGAAAGTCAATCGTGTATCCCGCTGGGCTGCGCAGCATTTTCCTGGACCAAGCTGTCTTCAAGACAGTTAAGTGTTTTCGAATAGGGGATCCCACCAAAATCGTTGATGGGACTACAGAGCCCTTATATTCCATATTCTTAAAGGCTTCGTGTACAGCTGAATTCCAGAAGCAGTTAAGATTGATTTCTCGAAATTCCTTTAAAATTTACCAAAAAAATCAATTTTGTTTAAAAAAATGCACTATCATTTTATCGTATGGCATACCTATCTAAGCATATCACCACGTCCTACGTATTTGTCACTGCAGGTACTGTGAACCTCCCATTTTTGTTTGCAGGCTCATTGAATGAATCAATAGCTAAGGTATATATCAATATTTGCCAAAGCTCTACTACTACTACTAGTCTATAATCAGTAATTACCTTGTAAAGGAAAAGTGCTTGCATTGAATGATCCACTTTGTTAAGCAACGATGAGGACACACTGTTGTTGTTACAACCCTCATTTTTTCTGAGATGACGACTCTTAGAGGCTCTGCAAATATTATTGTTCGTCGAATAAATAGCATCATCCTTGAGGGTAGAAGTGCCTTTGCTCGGATGATGACTTAAGTGCTCATTATACGCTTCAGGTGAACAATTATACGGATGGGTTGGGCCAAACTGCTGTTGTTGTGGCTGCTGCTTTTTAAAGAAGTAGCTATTGTTGTTGTGTGCAATATGGTTGGGCTGATGATGATAATGATGTTTAAGCTGGCAACTACTACTACTACCACTACTGGGTCCACTTTCCCAAAGTGTAGTATTATGTCTATTATTGGAGCATCCACAAGACTGACTTCCATGCGCAATCACGTTGTAATCTCCTTTGTCATTCATTTCAGGATGATCCGATTTATTGGAGTTAACGATCAATGGTAGAATACGATGATTGACTTGATCGCCAGTGGGACTGCTGATTTCACCGTGATTGTTGTCGTTATTTGCTTTAAGTGAGGATGATGATGGCTGCTGTGATTGGGTTGAGCGATCGCGAGGAAAGCTCATCATCTGATTTGCTTGATGACGATAAAATTGACACTCTTGGTGGTCGTCTCTGTCATTTGCCTCTTCATTGCTTGAGGATTTTTGGCGATGTTGATGATGACGTTGCTGAGAGTGATTGTTGTATTTCCCATCATGTTTTCTTCCCTTGTTACCATTGTCATTAGGACTGTTGCAACCGCTACAATTGGCTCTGGTGCAACCGTCATCACATGGATTGTTTGCTAAACTCGTGGCTACTGTGGTAGGACAGTTACTACTGCGAACAATCCCATCACTTTTACCTACAACACTGTGGATGCCAAGATTACCGCCTCGAAGGACCCCTACGTCACATGGTGAGCAGGGACAATTACTACAACAGTCTGCTAATGACGAGGGGGAACGATTTGGAAAGTGATTATTGGCTACAAACTTGATTGCTAGGCAGTCATGCAACAAAACCAAGTATCTTCGAATACTCGTATTTGCATTGTTGCTTCCCTCGACTGAAACTCCAGTGGTATGCATTTTGGCTGTAGGATTCTCTTCTATTGGCGACGACATGATATCCCTTGCATTTTAGCTGTAATGCAAAATCGCTGTCTTACGTTATCTGCAGCAATAATTGTAGTTATTAAAGCTGACTCCGTTGTAACAAATTAAAATCCATTCGTCACACCACTTCTCTAGCGTAATCTCAGATTACCTTTCTTCCTCTCTTACAAAAACAGTTGATGACCGTCCCTTGCTTGCGTCACAGCAGTTTACGCCTGTAGTAGATTTATCTTCCATTGAAATCTGTTAAAACCAAACAACAAAGTTATCGTGTGTGTACAAAAAAGTTATGTTAATAACATAGGTACATTATATTATTTTTCTTTCTTTTATAAAATTGGTTTTTCATTCTTCAAGTGAAACTTGTTTCAAAATATACCCATTACTATTACCGTGTATAGATTTGATTTGACCCAAGAATTATATTGTTATTATTACGGTTTACCCACTGAACTTTCTGTGCGTGAAATAGTCACGCACGTGCCATCGAGGCAATAACGTAGGCGTACAACAAGGCAAAAATACGTAGGTATTAAGGAACGAACGGTACGTAAGGAAAAAACAACAGCAGAGTGTGTATATTAAAAAAGACAAAATTGAACAATGAGCCTCCTCACAGTACTGTGCACAAACAGGAATGAATGAACTTTATTAGTTCTGGGTTTCCGCCATGCAATTTATGTTTGCTTACACGAAAAGAAAGGATTTTTATGACCACCACCACAACCACCATTGTTACTTACACACAAACGTACTTTATCTCTCTCTCTCTCTCTTGCGAGAATGCGAGAGAGGTTTGTTAAATTGAAAAAACGTGGGTTCGGTCGCCCCTCTACTTCATCAATAACAAATATTTGCCATGTTCAACTTCATCGCGATTAATGTCCGATCAGCTTATAATACCGTCGATCCCATGTTTAATGAATTTAATCTTGTCCTTTGTACTAATAATTCATCTTTTATCTTCCCTTTCTTTTTAACCCTTTATTTTGTGCTGTTTTGCCTCCATACGTGCCCACCTAGTTGTTACGTGTACCTTTGTTTACCATAATACTACACAGACAGCATTAAAAACCCACAGATTTCCGACCTTTTACTTACTTTAGAATAATTGTTATTATCTTCAATATCAACATCAGCCATTATGATTTTGATAAAAGGGGAAAATGCGTGTTAGCATCTTGCGTCATGGTGCGTAAGTGCGTATGTAAGATACCTACCCACATGCGTACACCGGCCGACGCTAAGTATACGTTATTTAAAACCATCATGTATTGTTATGATTCTGGAAGATTTATTACCTACATGGCAAGTTAAATAACAGTAATAATAATAATCCTCAAAACAGCAGTTCAAAGTCCTTTTTATTTTCTAATGAAAGTGAGATTTATCATAGAAAAGTTCTCATTGTGTCAGAGTAATGAGAATTAGAGCTCATGAAACAATCTAAAAATCGTATAAAATTACGTTTAATGGTAAGCGGTGATGTTGGCGGCAGTATGCGCTGATACCAATTATGGACTTACAAGTCAGCAAGCCAAAATCCTGACGGTGAGTTTGTCCGTCTATGGTAAAATAAAAGAGAACTAGCTACAAGGCAAGAGGGGGATAACGTTTTAGTTCATAGAAAATTTGCGACATTTAAGGGGAAGACACACGACAGCTCACGAGTGCGAGTTGGTGGTTTTAAGTAAACAGCAAGCACATATAATACAAGCAGATGCTATCTGACAATGTGTTACAGTAAAAAAAAATTCGCCAACAATTCTCTAAGTACAAGTGACTCTTCATTGTGACATGTCACGCTAAGGACAGCTATATACACTAACACGATTCTTGCTAAAAGCTCAGGGTGCGATGCTTGAGGACTCTTCACGGTGATTTATTCATGTTGGCTAAATATCTAAGGAAGAAGTGCCCATAAAAAATACAAGAAATGACACACTTTAAAAAACATGTAAAGTCTTTCGTATGGTTTTGCCTGTCGTCCTCCCCTATCTGTGTGTAGAGATGATAGGTATAAATGTTTTCATGTACACAGCCACAACGTGTTATGATGATAATGACGACTAGGTATTATGAATATTATGACTGTTCGCGTCGACTGATGAGCTGATTATGCAGGCGAGGTGACAGCGATTTTAAGTATATATACACACCAGCGACGGCTAGACAACGCCTGTGTGTTGAGTTGCGACTCTGTGGGTGCATAGATTTCCTTGTTAGAGAAATGTCAACAATAAAATCAGAGCTACACATCATTTCAGTTCAGTGAAAAAGGAAGGAACCATCCCCAGTCATTAATAATTTCTTTTTATGCAAATGCAGACCTTGTTTCTCTTTCAAGGATTGTACACGAACAAAGTACTATTGCATTTGCACATACTTACTACTACTGCTGCTTTCCTTTTCGAAATCGAAATTTTCTTTTGCTTGTACACCGTACAGCTTACGGCGAGACAGATAATATTGCAAAAGAACTATTTGAGAGCATTACCAACACGGCACGAAATGCAAAAGTGTCTCCGCCTGTTTATCCGAATGCAGCGCGCTGAGAAAAATCTTTTATGGTCATTTTTTTAAAGACGCTTTTGCAGCTCAGGAATAATTAGAAAGGATTGATGCTCCATTACAGGCGATTCATATCGTGTGTTCTCTGTCAAGTCAAATCTCATTTTTCTTTCTTTATGGCTTGGAAAAATCATATTATTACCTATTCTTCTTATACGCATATATGCACAAGTAGGTAGTCTCTTTCAATAGGACCCAACTTCACTACTGACTAAGGTAAAAGTGGTTTGAGCATTCAATTATAATGAATCACGCATTTCATATTCTACCATGCGTTATCCGTTTTATTATTAAATCGCATGGAAAGCGTTATCAAGCCAGCCAGCAGACGAATTCAAAACTTTTTTTTACAACAGGATCCAAATTATTTATCATTGCGAATTATGTACGACGACGAATAGTAGTAGTAGAGGAGCATTATGCTTGCTTTTATCATTTCAAGTGCTTATTATTATTACCTTTGATAATTCGCTTAAGAGTGTTCACAAAATTATCACAAATTATAGTCAGCTTTGGATTTTGACGATTACCTCTTGCTTTGACTACCTGGTAGAAAATGTTTAGATTATACATGTTGGTGAATAGCCAGGGACTCGCTGAATAGAATACGACTACTGGTCGTGAGTAGGAAGAAGAAGAAATATGTTCGCAGGATCACACAGGTAACTTTATATTCAACAGGTTCACACAAAACGCGGGGTTAACGTTAGAGCCGGATAATTATGGCAGCGTGGTAAGTGGTCAGTAAGTCCATTATGCAACTTTTTCTCTCCTCTTTGCATCGCCGTAATAATAATCACATCTTTACATACACATCCCCCGAAAAAAACGCAGGAGCAGGCCCCATCCGAAAGAAGTTTAATTCATTGCTGGCATTTCATGCTAATTCGGCATTTTTATCCCGTATTAAGGTCTAATAAACTATGTTCATGAAACTTTTATACATATTTCATTTCAGAAAATGCATTGTGATCATGAATAATGATCCCCCTGATAGTAAAAAACGTCAGAGATGTTTTTGATTTATGACGAGAATTAGGTGTAATATTGTAAATTATTGCGTGGACTGCATGCATGAAAGGAGAAAAATCTGACAGCCAAGTGCATCGGGGTAAGGGCATACCTATTATTATGTTTTTTAGATATTGTTACGCTGATGTCTGTATATATTTAACTGTTGAAAGACTCCTACCACCACAAACAGCAGTAATATGAGCTATTCGGTTTTTTGAACTTCCAGCATACATGTTTTTACGGTAAAATTTTGAGGTTTTCTTCAGGGAAACAATTTTTGTGTCCTGCAATCTCAAGTGTCAAAGAAATGGGATACGTGTTATGATCACAAAGCGGATTTCGATTAGCATACACACGTTGAAATGTTGAACTTAAATGGTACACAGGGTACAATGTGAACATTGAAATTTAATAGTTCCCAGGACTGTTCAACACGATTTTAATAATTTTGTATTCAGGCACACGTCATAGATTTAGGACTGTCTTTCGTAGCCTTGCTTGCCGGGGTTTTATGATTATAACTGCATATATTTATTTTTGCATGAAGATCTTTTACTGTGCTTTACACATCAATAGGCGTAATATGGAGAATACATTATGAATTTTGTGCTGAGCGTCATCATGATGATGACTTCTTTTACTTGAGGTTTTCCCCTTTTGCAATTTTAAGTAACCCATAAAGACCCCGACTCGCCTACTTTTTGGTGGTACACAAAAATGTTACATGTGGAGGTTGTGCTGTGAGTGTCTCACTTCCATGCAACTTATTTTGTCCTACAGCCTACATTTGTTCCCTCGTGAATTTATAGTCCCAGCATTATTAGGTACCATTATGACGAATGATGACCTATGGCCACTTACACATACACCATGTAAATTTTTTTGCAAAGAATACCAGAGATCTGAGGTTAATGAGATCCCAATTTGTAATTCATTTTTATTCCTCTTTCAGAGACGAGGGATTGTCTTCCTTCGTCCTCTTTGATGTTAAGTACAACCCCAAACGCGAAATGTTCGCGGAAAAAAATGATATTTTTAGAGGCTTGTACATATGACATGATATGATAAATGAAGCCTTCTCCCCCGAGTGCAGTTTCAAGTGGAGTTCTTTATATGGCAAATTGCGCACACGGAGGGAGAAGTACAGCTTTATTACCACAAATTGTTGGGTTTGGTCCACCATCACTGCCGCGCAGTTGATAACAATGTTTGTTGTCCTACTGTACCTCGGCGTCGTAAGCAGGCTTGTTGTTCTGCCTTCCTGACAATCCCGGCGCTAGCGTAATGATGTGACCATTAATAATTATTGCTTCACTACGCTGAAAAATAAATAACGTGGGCGGTCGAGTTGAGCTCAGGTAAAATTAGTTATATTTAGCCTAATTAGTGAAGAGGCTGTCTCTCCGTCCTACCCCCAACGATATTGTTGCGGGTGGTTCTCCACAATTTTGGTAAATATTTCACCATAAACGTCAATATTTAGACTAATACTTGATTGCCAAGTGGAAATTTAATGAAGTAAGCCAAGGATTTTCCTCTCGTTTAAGTTACTTCAAAGACCCTGTCTTAAACAATTAGGATGTCTAATCCAATGTAGTTGGTATGAAAAGGTATGTATACGTCGTACGTTACATGTATATAACAACAGTAACATAAAATATTATGATTTTCTTTTAGTTTTTGTACAACTTTTTGAATCACTGTACATCAATCCATTTCAATACTCATCTTTTTTTAGGACAAATGAAAAGTAACATAATTTCGCTGCTTACAAGGTGATTGGCGAGTGTTATCCTCTCCTTTGGTCAGTTTTCACTGAAAACGGTGTTGAGTGTCACACAGATTGTCTCATGAATTACGACCACCTGCCGGTGACCTAAACGCAGATAAATTTGTAAAAGACCGTACCTACGTGTACATACATAGTATAGACGAAGATACAAATGTAATTTACTGAATAGGCGCGAAAAGATAATAATATGAGCGAGAGAAAAATGTGTACGTAGAATGTACGGCATATTCGACATTTCATCGGTCGCCTGTACCTCAATCAAAAGGTCGTGCCCATTTTCAGCAAAAAGAGAAAAAATTGTCGATATCATCGTAAAAGCCGGCGGTGGAATAATACCAGCCAGCAAAGCACCATATAGCACACACAGTCATCGTACCCACTATTATCCACCTCTCAAAAACGCAAGAAATATTTCTTAGCATTTCGCCGTTTCTACCTTGAACTGCGTTTTCAATCCATAAAGTACGCTTCGTGTTTGTGTGATATGCAGCACTTATCCTTCAATTTATGACCAGAAGCTTGTCAAATAGTCAAGAAAACATGCGTTTTGTTCGCACCCAGCTTGAGAGTAAAGTTACGATCTGGTGTCAAGTGAAGATTGGCAGTTTCCTCTGGTTCTCTTGACTTACGAGGTGCATGCTCTGAATAAAAAATTAGCTTTTCTGTCGTAACGTATTTACTTATATTTATTTATTTACTTTAGTAAATTTTCCAAATAAATTTATGCATAGGAGGACCAAGTTACTCTCAGCATAAATATTATGTTTTTTGGTCAATAATCTTGAGCTCCTTTGTAATAAAGAGGAGAAGCCGCAAAATGGAAAGGCTCACTTTTGTTTTTACTTGAAAAATTAATAATAAACTCGGCTCTGCTTTGCGGGCTTCGTATACATAATCCCATTCATCAGATAATAACCGAGTAGATGCCAAAAGCTGCAAAATATTGAATAAATTACGTCCGCAGCGTGCACTAACTAGCACGATGGGAAGGATATAATCAGTAATCGACATTCATTTCATTGCTATCTGCAGTTACAGCATCTCTGAAAACACACACCTCTACTCAGACGACGGCAAAGGAGCAGAGAGTAAATAGTAGCCAGAGAGTATAATCCCGCACAAAAGAGTAACAGATCGAGCCGTAATAAGCACCCTAATGGTCATTTTATCTGAACATGCGTGCAATTATGGAACTACACTTGAGCAATCTTAAAACTGATCCAAAACATAAATAAAAGTGAAATAAAACCTCGTGAGTGTTTTATGACAGACAATAAGGCATTAGAGGAAAAGTCCTTAGTCATCATTGTCGTGGTACGTCGTTTTGTTCGAGGTGCTCTTTTGGAGAGAAAAAAAGCATCTTGCTTCCGTGCTGAAAACTTGAAATTAACGAGTGAGTAAACACGACGCAAACATGGATAAACTTTTTGTGCTTTTATGATTGTGCGTATTTAATAATACGTAATAGTATGTACAAATGGTGAAGTACAATGTAGTGCACTATGAGTCTGCTGAATTTTCGGTACGTTTACTTCTGCGTTACAACAATCAGTGCTCTAATCATGTAATTAGCGCTCAAGGTTTTGCACTTTTTCGGTATAGGGCAAGGAAGTCGTAAGAAAAGCGTTTAATATTATATACAACTACTACTACTGTTGTACATAACATACCAGATGAACATCATCTCCTTATATTATGTGACTTTGATGCTGCTGCATTCATAGACGAAAGACGACGTAACGAACGACTACATATAAAGTAGTAATTTATTGCTTTTCTTGTAAATTATTTTTGAAAATGTATAAAATGGCCAAACCCTCAAAAAGAGAAACATGATGAATGGCTCATGACTCACAGTGGAATCTAACAAACTCCTCTCTGACAGCAAAAACACAAGAGGCAAGCGCTAGCGCATTTCATTGTTGTTACTGGTGTGTTTTGTTTGGTGAGTTTGTGTGTGTGTGTGTGTGTGTGTGTGTATTGTATCTATCTTACGTCGTCGTCTTTGGCATCGTACACAGCATCATAATCAGAACCACCATTGTTGCCTCCCGAGAGCAGCATGCGTACATTTTTGTATCCATGAGCTTGCTCTGCCTTTATTACCTTGTGTCCACACACAATAAAATGTGACTTACAAGATGATGATAATAATGACGACGATATGATACTGAGCTAAACAAAGAAAAATGGTTATAATATCATGCAAGAATTCTAATGGCAGCAACAGATACGCAAACTAGCTTGCTTTGAATTTTATTTTAGGTTCCGTGCGACAAAAACATTTTTACCGTCGTATCTCTATGTATGGCTATACCTACGTATAATGTCAATGTTGTTTATGGCAAGAACGAATACGAAAATTATCTGTATTTAAAGAGCCCTTGTATTTATATATTATTGTTCTTTAATATCATCACTACATCTAAACGCTTATGTCATCACTATTTTTTCCTGCACAGTTTGTGTCCGTCCTTAGAATACCAAATTAACCCAATCCAATCCCAGCCAGTTGAGAAGACACAATTTTGGAAGGTGGATGGTTGGAAGAAGAAACCCTTTCAATTTCAGACAATGGTTGGTAGTGTTTTATTTTTATATGAACCGTGATAGTCATAATATGGCTATGAGACATTATTTATCACACAACCGCACCATTTTTATTTCTTTCATCTTTCATTATGACGGTAATATAAAGGATCCCTCCTGACTCTGCTGATTCGACGACGGGAATAAAGAACTTGAAATTAGAAAAACAACACGGATCCTCATCATCATAAACCGAATGCTTTGTAGTACCTACCTGAAAGCACAACAGCTTTGATATGTACCTATAAATCTCGTGAACTACCACACCACACGCACTCAGCATAACCTGTCATTCATATACAATCGTAACAGCATCAGAGCAATTTTTTAGACGAATTGGATTTTCTTGTCTTTTCGAATTAACGATAAAATTCCCCATGTTATTGGTGTGAAGTAATCATCTTTTATCCATGCACGGATCTTGAATTTAATGTAACGCTGAAATTTTTTTTGTCTGTTCTGGGCTTTACTTTTTATTCCTTCGTGTGTGGAAGTACGCCATCAATCTTTTGAAGTGCTAGAAATAATCAGTAATCGCATTTTTCTAAACATAAATGCTAAAACTTGAGTAAAGTAGTTAGTTGTACGTCGCGACGGTTGTGAGCCATACTATGGTATCAGTAGTGGCGGCACTACTACTACTTGTTCGTGAGTTGTAAATGGTTATTGTGGCAAGGACACTTGACTCTGAAAATGGTGGAAAAAAATAACTGCCGAACCTTTATTTCAACTCACGAATCGACAAGCAAGTATAACGTCAGCGATGCGATGATGATGAAATGAACTAAACAGTGCGAATTTCCAAGAAAAAACGCAGTTTATTGAGCCATATATCATGTGGATACCAAGGGGAACTGCAGACGGGCTGTCGTGGCTGTTTGCGCAGTGCCTACATATGGATACAGCTATGCTCTCAAATCGATGACACCATGAATCTCTCTCTTTCTTTCTTTCTTGGCCATAGAGGGATATTTAATACCTAATGCCAAATTAATGGACTTATTTTTTCTCCGACTCAAGTGCCAAGACAGCTCTTCAACAGGACTATCATCTGCCGCCAAGTCTTTACGCAATTTTCTTATCTACCTGTCAAAACCAAACTGTTTTTCCTCTTCTCATCCATGACCCATCTTTTTGTGCGAAATTTCATAACACCGTTTTTTCATCTTCACACATACTCTCTATCTCTATCTCTCAAAGAGATTTCTTTGTGCACTAGAAACTGTGCCCATATACTGTGTGTAATGTATGTAATTTGTAATGCCGAATGCTCTGGACAATTTTACGAAACATTAAAAATCTGTTATGAAATGTAATAATAATCGCCATCTTGTGAATAGATGTCTATTTTCTGCCTGTACTAAATATAACGACGTTAAAATGATTCCGTTCAAGTGATAAATGGACAACGTCCAACATTCAAACTGGTGGTATCTAATAAATTGCCCTTTAATAATGGCAGGATTGTGTTGAACGTCCGATACTTTTAATCTAACAATGTCGTGCTCACATCATTAAATCCTGCAGCATGATCGATTGGTTTCAATCCACGAACGGACAATGAAGGACCGTGATAAAATGACAATGCGTAAGTAATATTAAGTATGTATATATGTATGTATTATGCATTCGATATTCTAATTTATTCTTGGAGGTTAAATTTTTTCTTCATATGTCACATCAGTATCTAGGTATTTAGTAAAATCAGACATCAGACGGGTCGAGAGAGGTACGTA
>JAHZNE010005550.1:0-15844 GCA_027744055.1 Callyntrura sp. NNG-2020
AAAAAAAATTGGGGGTCAAAATTTTTCCTCTTATCGCACATGGTCATTAGAATTGATGAATGTATTATTCCGAAGTGATTTCTAAATGGCACACGATTACATATGTATTTAATTAATTAATTTCTAAATGGTGCATGATTTTCAAACATTGATGTAAAATAATTTAATTGTTGCACTACTAACTTTATGTTTCGGCCGACCCACTAGTGCAGAAAATATGGCAAGAGGAGCTTCATGTCCAGCAAACCCTGCTTTGCACATTCCAGAGCCGTTGTCGATAACAATTGGCATTCCAGCATCTTGGTGGCTCTGAGTTGCCATAATTTTAGTATATTATTACCCAACCTCCAGACAGAATAATCTTTTAGAAACCTAATTTAGTACTATTGTTAAAGGCTATTTTAATTCAGTAATTAATGTGTGTTAACGGTTAGATGATAGTACGACTATCATCGAAAGAAGAGTTGTGTGATGTCCAGCAGCTACATTACGTACCCACTGTCGGAAATATGAGATATAGATAATGTAATCTTTTGGTATCTGTACTTGTCACACGGCCAGCCTGGTGACCTTTCACGTAAAATCTTCTGTGCCACATTACAAGGTAATTGGATTAAATCCTGCAATGGTGATTACAATACAATGCAATTTGTACGGACGTACACGAAAGTAAATATACATTTATCATTTATGTAACTGGTATAAAAACATGAAAAACGACAAAAGGTATTTTGGTTAGGTTATACGTTGTATTTATTTTTGTATTCAAAACTAAATATTATCATTGTTTTTGCGAAATTGTAGAATAGCCAGGGCCAGGATAGATGAATCATTTTCTCAGCATTTAGTATTGTGGACAATGGACGATAATTTTCATATCGATCTGCAGATAAATATAAATCTTTCCTACCTGAATGTCAAGATAAGAATTCTGCTGCAAATTATTGCAAGCAATACATAGCGGGGCGGGAGTTATGTATGTAATGTAATCCAATTATATTTTACATACCTACCTAGTACTGAATCTAGCCAACATTAATAGTGCATACCTAGACCTACATGAAACTGCATACGGCTACATACATATAGTATAGTGCGCTAAAAGTTTCTGCTCTGCACCATATATGCAGTAAGTGCAATGTTACACTTACACATATCGTTTTAAACACGCGATAAGCATACTTTACAACTTATCAAATGATTAGTAATGATGATGATGAAATATGCCTGATGTTACTGATGTATTGTATGTATATTTTTGGACAAAATCAATCTTTTTTTTACTCTTACGTCCTTGTACGAAGTTACGGACACAGGTGCACAACATAAGCGCCATCATAGTACACTTAATATGCGGCCACAATAATTAAATGAACCTGTAAGACCGATCTGGGGAGGGGCTCCGATTGAACGGAATTAAATTGGTTTATATATTGGACTGTGTCGATCCCCCTGTGCCGAAAATCTGAAGTAATGACGTGACGAACTAAAAATTATTTGATCTTACTGTCACTTCTAGCGGCGGTAGTGGTAAATGTACTGGTGTAAAAAAGTTCATTTGGACGTATTTATACTTTTTCTCCTACCGTTAATAACCGGGTTTACACCAAGGCCCATCTTCGAACTTGTCCGAGCTATTGTATAAGGTTAGAGGAATGTGCCCTATTGAAATTCAGACCAAACAGACAAGTATGGTGAAAGTTTCTGAGTTATGAGATTTAGAAGGTCCCCATATTTGTATGCATTTTTAAAATAGTTGTCAAAATCTATAGATAAATGATTTTTGAAGCACATCCTTTCGTAGTTTCTCCCAAAGATGGATTACACCGTTTTATATATTTCATACTTGTCCACGATTCCATGAGGTTTCTAAAAAAATCACGAACTAAAACGGTACATGTATGAAGTTTCAGTAGAAAACAATTTAACTACCGTATTTATTTCTTATTTTATTTTTTCTTTCTCTCCTTATTGAATTACTATTTGAGTAATACTAAATGGTCGAGAAAAAAACATTTTATCGGATAACCACACCTTCGTACTATGCATTTAAAACTATATATTTTGAAACTAATCATTCTTCTTTCTCGGGCCATTTGGCCATGACCTTTGTACGAAGTGCAATATATATGAATGGTCAAACTATAATGAAACCTTTGCAATAGATTTTTCGAATTTTCATTACGCTGCTACACTTAATCTTTCACTTTCTGATGCCACACACACTAATGATTGAATATGCTACATGGAGTTTTTAATGTTAACTACTGACTGGCATAAGTCATGAGATGAGTAGTTGGTAAATGCATTACATAAACACCTATACAATAAATTGGATTTTAACGGGATTAAAACTGTGGATAAGGAGCGCCCGTAAAAGAAGCTCACACGTGGAAAAAGCGTTGGAAGCGGTTAAAATTAGGTAACAGCAGCTGACAAATGCTCTACGTGATCCCAATGTCCAGATGTTTTAAATAAATTTAATTTAAAAAAGAAATGAAATTGTCCATTTTAATTCCTACTCTAAAATATGAAGTTATACATGTATATAATTAGCTTAGCCTACATTAACTGATGGTAACTGTAACTGTATGTTCATAAACAGAGACAAAATAGCTTATATAGTGCATACATCCAAAGCAAATAATACTGGTTTATTTTATTGCACGAGTAAAACCATCTTAGGGTCATGTATATGTTAAAGGTTCGTGGAAAGTGCCATAAAAGTTTTATTTCGTATATATTTATCATCGTCATACATTCTCAAGTGCAATATTGAATATGAAAAATATCCTTTAATTTGTTATTACTGCCGTGGATAAGACAAATAAATAAGTTTTTATGTTGCAAAAACAATTTTCATGCCTCCTCGTCAAAGTATGTACATATAATTGGCAGTGTGGATCACAAAATTAAAGAAAAACTGCCTCCTGCTTTTGCATTTATCAACTTTTCATCTTTCAAGTCTCATTTGCACTACTAGTTGGTCTGATCCACACAACATCTTTAAGTTAACTTAAAATATTTATTTTACAATAATGAAAAAATCTCAAACATTGAATATTTGTGGGTTAATTTTGTTCGTGGTGTGCATATTTTCCCCTTTTCGAAACGTCGCTACCCAAAGCAGTTCTTCGTCGAATTTTCAAGTAGTTCACTTTCTTGATCCCAGTAAGCTAAGCAGGCTCTCAATTATGCAAATTACACATTTTATCTTTCATCATCATATGAAAAACTAAACAAGATAATTATTATTATGGTGGATAGGTGACCCTGATACAAAATACTACAGCAGTTGGATTTCCGACGAATGGATAAAGTGGCTTCGTCTCAAGTACGAAACGGAGGCAGAGCTACGACGACAAAATGAAGGAACATTATTATCCGAGAGCCAGGACGAGCTAAGAGGTTCCTGGGTGAACCTGGTTATAACGGTCACCGAAGAGGATTTCCAAACGAGCTATGCATCGGATTCCGTTCACGCTTACACCGATCCCCAAAAGTCTGACTACTTTTGGAGCGACTACGCTTACCCTGTGTACGTTATAATTCGATCACCTAACGCCACCATCAACATAACCGAGAGCGAGGCAACCAGCAATGAGGAGCAGGAAACAGGAAAACGCACGTTGTACAGTTACAACGTGTATAATTGTGCAGACAAAAAAATGTTTGTGAATGCAAAGGTTGATTCTGAAACGCATCATCCCATCCATTTTCAGACATTCTTCCCAAAGAAGGTCAAAAACCCCAAAGACAAACTCCGCATCCCATTAAGCGTATGCACGAAAGTGTCTCAAAAGCGAGGATTACTAGATGAGATAGTGTTTCAACTTGGATCTACTTTGTAGGTATATAGCACAAAATCAGCAGCATGTAATGAGGAATAGCAAAGTTTCAAGTTTCATTCAGGTATATCGACCCCGATGAACACACCATTGCTTTATCTACTTCTTCAAAATTATGTTTATGTACATTCGCTTATTGCGATTTGCAAATTGCAAAGCAACTAAACTGTACAAGTAGCGTGTATAAAGGTATATCTATTTTTAAAATTATTTTGAGATGTTGGTGTATTGTAATACATTTTAAACTTAATTGGTGCTAATGACAAAACAAATATCGTACATATATGTAGTTGTATATTCGTAAACAAACGCGTACTTATTACCTCTATATTATTTACTATTTTAGCAGCAATAAAAGGACTTCTAAAAATCAGGCACAAAAAATGATTGTTTGTTCTGCACACTGCTTTGTACAGTACATACTAGACACGCACAAAAACGCATGTGTGTCGGAGTAATTTTATTCCAAGTCACGGTCGTACATGAAAAAAAATGGCCACGCAGTATTGATTAAACTTGGTTCTTGTCGATGATCATGATTATGATGATTTGATAATATGATGTTTATTATTGTCCTTTCCATTTTAATTCGAAGTACACTCGTCAATGACACTCGTGCGAGGACCGATTATTTTTTTAACTCTCAGTTTATGACTTCCGACTGCCCATTGACTTTGTAAAAGCTGCGTTAAGGTCCCTAGGAATTTCTGTTAAATTATATTTACTAATGCACTACATCTACGTAGGGCATGTAGATTAATTATGGAGGTTAAAGGTAACACGGAGATTAAAATGACTTCCATTGAAAGCAATGATGAAAAGGAAACCAGTAATATTTCATCGTGTTCGAATTTCTCTCCTTTATTCTATCAATATTTACAAATTGGCTCCCTCGTTTTCGTTAGTGTTGTGTTTTTGTTGTTATTTGCTTTCGTTTTTGCAACAGTTTTTACATTTTGGTCATACAAAAGTAGTGGCAATCTACAACAGTGGAGATGGAACAATAACTTCACTGTACCTTTAACATTGGTTCCATTACGGTGGTTTGATAAATTGAATTGTTCCCTGTTTAACCTAACGTCATCATAACCGTTTCAAAAGATACCAATCAAGGATATTAAAACAATAAACCAAATGAAAAGGAAAATTATTTTATTTTGTACTTATAATGCTTGTGACCGTGATTGTGTGATAAATAAGTGAAAATTTCCATTTTGTCGATGATGACGATATAACTGTCATTGACCATCAACCAACCATCATTTCATTGACTTCTAAACATTTTTATTCAACGGTATTATTTGGGGTTACCTATTTAAGTTTTAGTATGCGAATGTCTAGATAACCTTCCTTTCCTTGTTGCATGAGAGAAAACAGTTTGGAGGAGGTACGTTTGCGATTTGTCCGTAATTCCACGGACAAATTGAAGCTTATTGAGCAGTTCTACACCTTCCTTGTGTACTCTTATAAAAGGAACGTTTAGTGCTTTGAGTTTTGTAAAAATTATTCAATCATCAATATTTTGACATAACCTGAAGCAAATAATCGAAATCACAAAATACTGCATAATTGCTGGTCTTCCATCGATGCAAAAATTCTGTAACATTATCTGTTTTTTTAGATAGCCTTGTCTCACATACATACGCCAAAAATTGTGGGAAACAACCTGCTTGAGATGTCACACAGTAAATGAAGTCAGATCATATTACACTAATAACGAGGAAAAAAACCAATCCCGTGGAATAAAATCTCCTCTGTGCAAATCAATTATCACAGTTTTGCGCTTTGTGCTGCACATTACGTGTTTAACCTTTCCACAAACAAAACCGTACGGGTTTTGCAGTGGATAGTAGTAGTAGGTGTTGCATGTTATAAAACAGAAATGACAACCGTGGATGACGGTCTTTTATGAGTTCATCCTTGTCATGTAGGGAGAGCATAAAAATCGGAGGCAGTGAATATTTATCCAGTTTTGTGTGCGCAAGCATGCATAATATTACATTTTGTATGTTTATAGAAATTATGTTATCCAAGGCTTTCATATCTACAGTTTTTACCCATATACAATTATGCAACCAGTTACACAGAAAGGACAAATGGTTCACCAGCGTAATCTCATGCTACCGTGTTCAACAATTGGCTGGTCAAAATATTATTCAAGTTGTGTTCTACAATATTTCATATTTCATAAACACATAAGCATAATATCATTTGTAAAACATTTTGTGTGGAAGTGGGGTTTCTCGTGCATCATTGACCCCAACTTCCTTGTTTTGCTTTTATGTGCCTTTGTTTTTTTGTACTTCATGTGAAATTCAAACTCGAACGGTATAGATTACATTTTCAGCACTGAACTCTGAATAGCATCTAGGTATCAACACAAGGCTTGTATTTTTTGTCAACTTTATACGTTGTTGTGTCATTGCATATTGAATTTCATTCGCCCTACTAACTAACAAACTTGTCAAATGTCGCCTATCGATTTGCATCGTGTTGGTATGCCCAAAGCGAACTACAAGAGAAACCGATAACAACTTCAATAGTTGCATTGTGTGGGGGTAGAGCACAGAACAACACAAAATGTCGAGCGTTTGCATCAACTGATACAGGGAGATGAGATGAATTGCACGCGATCTTTTTCCTGTAGATTATTTGACCATTGTAGTTGCTTTCTGAGAATTCACTCAATTCTCAGATAAAATTTAGATGAGGTCGTCGGTATATTTATTTTTATTTATTTATTATTTCGACTGCATCATTTTTATAGACATTCGGAGGACGAAATGACCAATGCTCAATATGAAAACTAATGCCGTATATACCTGTTCCACGGCCAGGGAAAGCTGGTTCCCAAAAGTCATTGTTACTGTAATTTATCACAATGATAGTAATTACAGTTGTCAGTGGACAGAGTGGACAAAAACGAAATCGAAACTCGCACAGGCAACAAAACACGCAATCCCGATTATTGGAAATGCAATGGATGAACAATCAAGATGGTAAGATACCAAACGGATGACATCACTCAGACTAAAATAGAATGAGACATTTTTATGCGTTGTTTAGTTGGTTAATGGCCTGATTTAATTTTAAATGGAAATTACCTGTTGCGCAGTTCACCCTGTTCTAGCAAAAAATCCGTTTTAGCAGATTCAGTAGTGAAGTCAGAGTTCTACAGGAACCAACGAGATGTTTAACGCTTCTACATAGTCAGTTTTTTAAATTAGATAGTTGTCGGTTGTAACATAAAAAAATAAGCTAAAAATGAATAATAACCTTGTAAGGAACTTTCAGGTGTTAGTTTTAAGTACTGTACTATGTCACTGTATATTTTTTGTGAAATGTGCCAATTCCTACATATCTGGAACGTCAGCAGGGGGTAAATTCCTTAATTTTTCTTTGTTAAATTGTGTATCAACGATGATGTAAGGAAGGAAAAGTTCACCCTAATGAATTTGATTTCCGACGACGTGAAAGTATATACTTACTTTTTGCCCCCTGCCTTGAAACGCGTAGAATTACGCTGGCGCTAGAGCCCAGCGTTTCTTGGATTGTAAAATTTAAACGTTCGTTTGAAATCAATATTTTTTAGGTTCATCGAAGCAATGGTCAGTGACAGAATCAAGTTACGGCAGAGCTCGACCTGGCGAGATGATATTCAAAGAAGAATTTAATAACTTGAATTTGGATACGTGGAGTCATGAGATTACAATGGCGGGCGGTGGAGTGAGTTAACTTAGCCAAAAATTTAATTCAATTAAAAATTCAAAAGTAGTATACCTACCGAGTCATGCATCATAATATAATGTATATATATAATGCAATGTATGTATATTTCCCATATATTTTTAAATCATTTTAAAGAATGGAGAATTTCAAATCTATGCGAATAATCGATCAAACAGTTATGTGAAGTATGGCAAGTTGTACATACAACCTACGCTGACTGCAAATATTTTTGGGGAGCACTTTTTGAAAGATGGAATGGTCCATTTAGGTGGCTCTACTCCTGCGGACCAGTATGATGATTTATATTTAATATACTGTCGTGAAAACTATGATGGCTAAAAAAGGAACCACCTAAAACACCTCTAAAATATTTTACGCTGCATATTTCTACTTTTTAGATGCACAAATGATTTATGGGACGGTTGCATGAAACAAGGCACTGCATCAAGTATAATCAGTCCTGTGGTATCAGCAAGATTACGGACAGCTGGATCGTTTTCATTTAAATATGGCAAATTAGAAATACGGGCAAAAATGCCAACTGGGGATTATTTATGGCCAGGTAATCCAGAAAGATTGCAACGTTGATAGAATAATAAGAAATAAACTAGAGCAGATAATATCTTCCTTTTTTAAATTTTTTTCGTCTTTCAAGCTATTTGGCTGCTTCCCGAGAAAAACTTCTACGGGTACAGTTTTTTCTTACTTTCTTATTTAACCCTTTCTATATTAATATACCAGCCTTTTAACTGTATTGTGATTCATCGTCGTTTATGGACTTTGGCAGAGCATGGCCCGCCTCAGGAGAAATAGATCTGCTTGAATCTCGTGGAAATGCTGAATTGTTTGATGCTGACAACATCCACATTGGAGTTGAACAAGTAGCGCAAACATTGCATTTTGGCCCATTTCATTCCATGAATGGCTGGCAAAAGACACATTTTGAACGAAATAGTAGAAAAGGAAATGGCTACAATCGAGGCTTTCACCTTTATCAATTAGAATGGACTCCAGGTAAATTTGATAAAAAAAAGTTCAGTTTATACATAGACAGCTACTAAATTGTATGGAATGAAAAAAACGGAAAATGCATCGCATGCAACTACTACCATTTGATAAAAATATCAATAAAACTATTTTTGGTAGATCTTATAAAGTTTAGCATTGACGGGGAACCTATCGCAGAGGTACTTCCCTCCAAAGAAGGTTTCTGGACTCTGGGTGGATTTCCAGATGACATTAATAACCCTTGGCAGTTTGCTGAAAATCCTAAAATGGCTCCATTTGACCAGAAGGTTGGTGCATCGATAGCTTGCAAATAGGAACATGGTTTGATGCTTTTGCTATAAAAAACGAACGGTAATGATAAGGGAATATATTTCTTGACAGTTTTATATATTGGCTGGCCTTGCTGTTGGAGGGACAAATGCCTACTTCCCTGATAATTCCAGAGGACCCTACAGAAAACCATGGAAGAATGATTCTCCAACGGTATCACGAAATAAAATTAATATGAAATAAAGTGTAGATCGCATATGTCTACCTAAGTATTTGGTTGGCAAATTATTATTCTGATAAAAAATTGGTTCGTAATTAAGGCAAAGCTTGACTTCTGGAATGGACGCGAACATTGGTTAAGAACATGGAATGGAGAAGATTCAGCTCTAGTTATCGACTACATTCGCGTTTGGGCATTGTAATTTAAGGTGTTCCTTTTCTATCGTGAGATTATAGTTATTAGAGGCCCATCAACATACATATTCATCGTCGTCAAAAAAAGAACATGATGCCACCATACCAGAGACATTGTACATAATTTATGTTTACTCAAAATAAATAATTATTGTTGATTTTATTATAAAATGTTATATAAACTAAGGTACAGAGATTACAAATATCAACACAAACACGCTCCAAAATCTCCAATAAAATGCTGTACATTGTACAGATCAATGGTAATTTATTTTGTGCGTAGACGCTTGAAAGTAATTAAATAGCGCATCATGCTCAAGTTTTTTTTTCACAAAAATGTGATTATACAACTTGATACCTGAGCAGTGAACTGTGATTGTGGAATACAGTTCTGTACACAATATGATATGCAGGTTTTTTTACCTACCATCTTACTACCAAAAAATTATATTATTGTCACGCTATGCATAAGGCGAGCTACTAATTTTTTGTCATTTTATCGCACTACCACCGCCGCAACTGTACATAATATATATTTTCCTCAACTCAACGACTCAATGCCTTCAGCGAAAAGACATCAATAAATTTTTGTGACTACTAAGTTTGGTGGCTGCAACTGAAGCAGGGTTACAAGGTCATTACAAGGTAATTTTTGAACATTTAGTTGTGTATCTATTTGTCTTGTCGTTTTCAAGTATTGATAGAAAATACTCCGTTCCCGTCTTCACAGGCGTTCTTTTATAAGGCAAGGCACAACAGTATTGAGCAACATCATTAGCATACGTATATATATACATTGTATTTACTTAATGCATCAAAAACTTGCTCTTTCTTACAGCGTACAACCGTGAATACTTTTGACGACTCATCAATTGCTCGAACCAAACCAAGCCAATTGCTTTCTGACCATTTTTTTTCTTCCTCGTACACAAATTTAACCTAGTCTGTACCCTCTCGGGAGCCGATCGGGAGTAGGTTTACACGTACACTAACAGATTTGGTATCGAATAGAGGTTGGTTGGTTCATGACATCTCGTTCCGACTATGTATATATGGGGTAATAGATAGGTGTCAGATAAGGTGAAGTGAAACATTTTTTGAATTTACCGGAGAACAATAAATTTTTGAAGCTCAACCACAAAGAAGCCATCCCACCACCTCCGCCACCAACACCAACAACGTACATACGTGGTACGCTAGCTCCTGCTGCTCTCCTGCTCGATATATTATGGTAGGCTGCCGCCACCAACAGTGTACTCGCAATGTGGAGTGGAGCAGATTGAAAAGTTACAATAAAATGTTTCTAGCATAGTAAAACAAGTCGGTAAACGGAAAAATCAAAGTATCCAATCGTTTACTGGTAAACTTTGATGCTCTGAGCTGTTCTTTCGGTGGGCAATTGTAAATTGTGATTTAATATACCCAATGAGATTTTTTATATGTCCATTTATTTACGATTACTGCTGCTTTCCTTTAAATTCCAATTAAAAAAATATTATTACATTTTAGAATTTTCATGCTAAATTCAATTCTTCGCCCACTAGAGGTCACTGATTCTTTGTTCAGTTATAAAAACAACTTGTATCTAGTTGCCCCTAATTATGTCCCCAGGCGATCAATATTGTGAGTGTGAAATATCCTATGTGGTAATTCACGTAGGTTCCAAAGAGACACGTTAAATTTTAGTAAATTAGTAATAGTACTTCTACTATTGACTCAAATGAGTAACTATCTACCCACCATACTGGATCCGTGGATGCTAAATTTTGAAACTGAATGAGCCAAGCTACAACCGAATTTAAATTAGTTCAAACTTATATATAGCCACACTACACTATAGAGCTCATAGACTCACGCGTGAATATCTTAGCGCATAAGTATTTCATATCCATCCATATATCCAATTTCCACCGTGTGTACTATTATTAAGTGACAAACCTAAACCCATACAACCAAACGGACGTTTTTCTTCATATTACCGTTCTTGTTTTTACACCACCGTGTGTATGTGTAGGCAAATAGACACTTGCGTTCTCTTACCACCCCTTCCCGCACACTCTTTTACACACATACACAGCAAATGCAAGAAAAGGCGCTTTTTGTCGACTTCTACCTACACTACTGTGTGTGTGCATGTGCACCAGCAGAGAGGAGTCAGCAGCCGGTGTAAAGTGTAAGGAGTAAAGAATATTATAAATTTTATTCCCTGTATCCTTCCTTCGCTCCAATATGCTTGTAACACGCGCAACGTGTCTGTGCGTTTTCTATTGAAGATTGTGTTTGTGTCTCTTTGAGCTGTTGTCGTTGTGCTGTTGTGTGGTGGAAGGTATGAATGTGAGGCTTGTGTAGTCAGTAGAGCTAGAGGAAGCGTCACTTTTCAGCTTACCCACCTCTACCTCTCTTCTCCACTCACGCTAATAGTAGTCGACGGACGAGCCTCCTCTCCCCACCACCACCACCGGCTTGTTTGGATTATAAAAGCAATGAAATAAAAATGATAATATAATGCATGGCATGAATTTAAAACCAAACAGAATACTGCCACTCCACTCACAGCTTCAACAAGCAGAGAACCACCAGTACGCATTAAAATAGCAGAGAACCCGGCTAGTTTATTGTTAGTTAAAACTAGAACCACTCGACTTTGTTTCTTTTTACACGCAGGTTCCAATCCAACCTTTCAGCATCACAAGTTATGTGAGAGCTGAGCTTCAAGTTGCCCATAATAATACAAGTGTTATCATATCCATATCATCCACACGATGACTACCAACACCAAAGACCCTGCAAGCTAAAATTCTGATGATACAAGACAAGCCATTCATATAGCTATTCCCTTTTTTATGAGTGTAAAATAACACCAGCGACCAGTTTCATAGTTCATCAATCCTCAAAACTCCAGAACATCGGCATTGCCACCACCACAGCTTGTACTTTTTAATGTTGATGGTGGTGGTGATGAGGCTACGTACTAGACAAATAAAATAGCGTAAAATGCGTCCACAACGTTTTCTGACACGAACGTAAGAAAAGATACAAAACATAATTTTTATGCATTTATCGCTACTGCATATAATTGTGGAAAAGTGATCGAGCTCTCTCACAAACAGCCAGGAGAGTTTGTTGAATATTCTCCCTCTCTGTACTTTTTCAGAAGAACATTCACACACGACGACGACGACTTAAAAACACATTTTGCGATATGATGGCTCTACCACTAGTCATCTCTTTCCTCATTTAATATAAACATGATTTTGTATGTGGTTGGCTTTAGGTAGGTTTTTTATGGAGTCGTGCTTTCGGCTTCTTCGTTTGCTGCTACTACAAAATCATCAACCACCAATGCAATGCACTAGTTCTGCTGCTGCTGCTACTGACTGAGTACTCACTGGCTTTTATTGAAACGCTCATGCATAAAGTAGAACCAGGAGGATGCTCTTCATCGCAAAAGGTGTATTTGCATCATCGTCGTAATATTTTAGGATTCACTTATTCACTACCATGCTATTGCTATGCTGTAATATGATGACGTGATGTGTTTTGAGTGTGGAGTGAGGGAAGCGGTGTGTGATGATGCTCTCCATATACGAATGCAACAAAAAGTTACCCAACAACGCTTGCATGATGCCACAGAAGCAGCAGAGAGAGAGAGAGAGGCAGCAAAATAAACCCCAACAACAGCGTTTAACGTGGTGGTGGTCTTGGTTATCCTTTCGGTGGTATTCTTCTCACTATCTGTGTGTAGTTCGTTTGGTGTAATCGAGAACTGAGTCCTGATGCTTGGTGAATGTTAAAAAACAGATACGCACGTAATACTGTAATACCAAGAATGTTTAAGCATTTCAGATAGCCTGCCTACCACCAAACCAACACGTCTTGCCTCTCTTCTGTTCTGTTGTGTGTAGTTAGTAGCAGCGATGATGATGATGATGATGATGATATTGATGATGTGATAGCTTTTATGCTCTTCTCTTTTCGTTCATTCCTCCTTTCCCCTTCGATACCTCGCTCGCACAATTCCTCTATTTTTCGTGAGAGTACACACAGTGGATTGGATACCCTACCACCGCGTATACATCCGCGATTTATATCTGTGTGCCCACCAAAAAATATTAAATTGCGTTGCGAAAAATACAATAATTTTATTTTTCAGTGAAAAATATGTCGGATACAAAAATGGAAACGAATTCGGAGTCCACCTCACAGGTAATTGAATAAATTATGTTACACAAAATAATTAAATTTAACCGTGTTTTGTGAGAAACTTGAAGGATTTATTCATCAGAATTTATTATCATCGCTTATTATTATCCACCACATTCATCCACACACGTATACATACATACGTTTTTTCGTATATATTATGTGTGTACTGTGTGTGTCGTATATATACACGTAGAGCGTTGCAAGTTAGTTTTTTTCAAATCCGCTCCAAAAGATGTTACATACGTATAGTTAGTGTGAGTGTGTGTATGTGTCGAGTAAATATCTTTCCAGAAAGAGAAAAAGTGTTGTTTATACATGGGGTAGGATAATGCAATGGAGAGAAGCTTTGGGGGTCGGCGTTTCGTCGAGTTTATATGTGTTACCTATATACCCGTTCAGTTCAATATATCATGTGAAGCACACAAGTACAATACAGAGATAAGCGTGTATAATAAATGTAAAGTTGACCACTACTACTAACACCGCTTGAATACCGCTAAAAATTTGCCACAAAATTTTATCTCCATAATTCCAATACATTTGGTGGATCATCATCAGTGGTGATAGTAAATTAATTTTTTCATTGCTTCTTCTAGTTGCAAAGAAAAGTGACAAACATTCGATAAAAACGCGCTTAGCAGAGAAGAGATTAAAATTAGATACACATTATCATAAATAATTGTAAGCGGTATAAAAAAACGTTAATTTTCCCGTCAAAACAGGTTAAAAGTTGTACCTCTAAACTAGTCTTACTTTACTATGCTTTAGTACGCAGCAACTATCATCGCACCAAGTCTGTTGTGCACGATTAAATGCTGATCCATGTACACATATTGATCACAACGCGTAGTGGATTTTAAATTAGTTTTTCCATCTTATTTTCCCCCCCAAGAAATTGTTCTTTTTACGATATCAATGCGTGTCGTATCACTTGACTCCTTACACCTTTAATTAGATCACGCATGCATGATACGACATTTTAAAATAAATACATGCAGTGCATTTAATTCATAATTTACAAATCCATTTAAAAATACATACCACTACAACTTGAGGAAAATGGGAAGTGATTTGTAATGTTAGTGGTGACATGTTAAGTAAATGTTTATTGTTTATTCATGAACTTTTAGGGTCAAAAGTTTGGTTATTTATTGAATAGTGTTTTTGTGGTATCGAGTACATTGCTCCGTCCTAATATTTTGGACATACCGCACCTGCTGCTTTTCCCGCACATTTTCCAGATTAATTTTTTATTTTTTAAAAAATACTGAAGGTGTGGTAATCGAAGTTGATATTCTGTTTCGACCGATTACGCACTTTTTTATTTTTTAAAAATTAGTTAAAAAAATTAACGCCAATTACAAAATTCCTTAGGAGTTCAGCGTGTATGTACTATATCCGCATACGTCCGTGTCATGTCATTCGGTTGATGTAAGGTCATTAGTAGGTGGGAACTGTTGCCAGTACAATAACACATCGGACAAATAATATGCATTTTTTGTCAGCAACAAAATACCAATACACGGGGGTTGCGACTGTCTGTTGATGTGAGCGAATGAATGAATAACATTAGCTTGTACACCAGACACCAATGCAACATATATGCACAACACTTCATTACATGACATCTCATTTCAGTTTTTTCTCCTCATCGTATTGTCAGTTTGAACTTCGTCCGCTGTGCATTGTGTAAAGTTCACTGTACGGTAGCTTCTTAGAAGAATGCCATCCAAAGAAAGTTTTTTCTGAGTGCGTTTCAATTTCAAGGATTTTTTTCTATTGTCATTGATTTATAGCTCATTGATTTTACTACCGTCGACGAAACACTTCAATTGTTTTGCAGTTAACATTTCGGAGAATCTGTGCTGGTATTGTTGCTGCAATTATTACTAACTAATAATTACTGTTGTTTAAAGTGGAGTAAGACAGTCGGTACACGAGAGAACGGGAAAATTAACATATTGTATATTTAAAGTTTGCCCAACTTGTGCTGTCCATTTTGTGTTAATATTAAACGAAAGGGGTGAAACAAAACAAGAAAATGGAGGTAGATAAAAAGGTAAAAATGGTCATGTTAAATACGACACGACACAAGCCGTTACTGTAATTTTGTCAATTACTTATTACTAATTTACAGAGCAAAGAAGGCATAAAGTATCTAGATAATTTTCGTTTTTCGACCTTAAAATAAGTATTTATTTACTTTTTTCTGTAGGATGGAGCTAGTGAAGCTGGATCAGCACAGAATTCAACGAAAGGGCGACGAGGAAGTGGTGGCCGTGCTCGTGTCAGCAGGATTATGAAAGATGTGCAAGAGGGAGAAGCTTTGCTTAAAGTAAGACTTTGTTAATACATACATGCGTTGTAAA
>JAHZNE010005551.1:0-16722 GCA_027744055.1 Callyntrura sp. NNG-2020
CTATATTGAAGCACCTAAATGAAATATGCGACGGAAAAGAAAATTAAAATTGCTTCCCTATATATGCATTGTGTACATGTGACATATGCGGCTAATGAACAGACTGATTGACAAGATCTACTTTCCTCACTCTATTTTGATACTGAGCCAAAAGCATATTTCAGCCGGGGAAATGACACCGAGTAACATTGCCGATGACTTCACCGGCCGGCGTTTCGATCTCGAAACATTTTCATTCACATATTTTTCGCTGTATAATAATCACGTTTTGGTTTGGCGTGTACATTTTGGGCTTGGAGTATATATCTCTGCTCTATTTGAAAGCTTTACGTCTGCATGTATTTTTAGGAGTTTTCGTTGTTGTTTTGTCAGTTTTGTCACTGAAGCTCTGATATATATTTCTGTAAAGAATGTACTATGCAATTACAACTGCCAGGGCCAGCGTATACGTTATATTTTATATTTTCACAAGACTTTGGTGTGGAAAGGCTAACATTTGGCATTACCTACGTATTACTACCGCTTCTTGAACTATATAATTTAACATGCCTAACCTTGCAAAAAATGAGTCTGTTGGATGACTGGGGGCGTGTAGCAATATTTGTTTTCGAAGGAAATGAAGCCTGAATTCACAGTTCGTCAATTTCTGCAGCCCCGTTGAAAGGTCGCGCATTAAAACATTTGACGACAGTTGACACACAACGGTATCCTTGATGCGAGTTGTAAACTGCTGTTAAGTTGAAGTGGAGCATCTCGGATAATAATTGGAATTGGATTCTTTTGCCAGTGAATAAAGTCAATAGTGTGTGTATGTTCCAAATTCTTCATCGTGTTATCCCCTTGATCCCATGGTGACAACCAATAAAAAGCGTTAATTTGGCACTCTGGTCAACCTTAGCTGCATTAGGGATTTACACATCATCGCTCTCAAATTATTTCCGTGACCACTGCACTTTAAATTCTCTATTCCACTATTGAGTGTGCCTATAGTTATGATCTATGAATATTTGAAATGAGTCATGAAAAAGTAGTTCTCCGATCATTTTAATTTTACTTCCTCAAACTGGACAACAAAATTTGCAACAACAGCTTGACCTTGGAACATGTTACATGCTAAAGAACAACTGACAAAAGTAGCGTACACCTGACGTATTGCCAGTTGTTATACAAAGATGTTAAGGGAACATTAGTTTACGTAAATCAAACGCATGTTTCAAAAAGTATCTGAATGAGTTCCCATATAGAACGCAAACAGGACACAAAAATAGTATTAATTTGGTTTTGATGGAATGAATGACAGACAATGTTTGGAGCAGAGTCAGCTACCGAGCAACCAGTAAACAAAATGAAATATAAAAATTTCGAATGCCAGCTTTATGACGTACATTCTTCCTCTCCAATGAGAAGATTATCTTCTCTTTAAAGGGTTTAGCTGCGCAAAGAACAGCATATGTCACTTTCCATAAAATAATGTAGTCATCTATCTATCTCGTGAAACTATCCCAGGCAGCGCTGTATCCCCAAATTTGTGACATCAAAATAGCCATAGTAGTAGAAGCCTTTTCAGTTCAGATGGTTGTGTCCTCTTATGCTAATGTAACAAGCCGTTGTGCCTAGGCATTGAAATTTTCACGTGCAAATATCTTATGATACGATCATCAATACGCTGTAAAAAAATACAAGCCATAGAAGTATATTTTGACTTTTTCACCTTGTTTTACACGTCTATAAAAACGGACACTTTAATAAAGGTTGCATCAGTCACTTGTCACTTTATCACAGCCTTCATGACGTATGACTTTATGCTCCCGTTAATAAGCTAAATTACGCACTGATCTTAAATTACACTGATATTTCTCTCCTTTCTCCCATTTGCAAAACTAGCTGAATATGTCAAACCTTACTACACGGAGGAACGTTTGAAGTGCTTAAATAAACTATTTCGCCAAAATCTTTCCTAAAATGATTTTATTATATGTAGGTACATTAGGCAAAACCTATCTAACTCGAATAGCCATTATTCAGCCACCAGTGCTAACGTCACTACCAATATTTAATGTATTTCATACTCAAGAACAGTTTCGTTAGACTATAGACTTGTTCTTACTTATGACTAATATATTTACATGATCACTACAACAACAATAGCAAAGGTAATGTATTCTTTCTCTGACTTTGTTATGAAAACTATGAGCTCACGAAGCGTTTAATAAATTAGCGCTTTCAATTCAGTTAAATGTGACTAGCGGAAAATCGTTGTACATTTAATTATTCATAAAAGGGATGAAACTTTTAGCAGTGCTTGGGTTAAATACCGTAGATCAAAGGGTATAGCATTGCACAGGCAGTCTGCAGCCTTTTTCTTTCTCCATGTTGCATTACCACTACACTTACGCTAACTACATTCGTGCATTGTTATAGTTGATAAGTGGTCTAATCGCATGACATGCACCAGAGCCAGAAAGTTATAGTTTAATAGTAACAACCAGTTGTTAAGTGTAATTTTGTAGCTCTGAAGACGTATTTAAGTTACTAAATGCCTTGAACATTTAATTTTTAAACAGTTTAAGTATCGCTTTGTCCACTTTTTGTGAAATTACACAGCGATTTTCCAAGGAAAGGTATACGTTGTCTGTCACATGTTGTCTTCAGTGGTGTACCCGATTCGACCGACGAAATAGCAACCATGCTGTCATTATCTACGTTCCTGCTTCCCTTTTGTCTCGCATCAACTTATAGCCTTAGTAGCTACGCCGTACATAATACAAATCTGGACAAATTGGATCTCCCACGCTTAATTGGTCAATATTTCTCCTCGTGTGACCTTTACGTTACAGATGACGATCCTTCCAAAGCTGCAGATTACGCCACTACAATACTTGCATCTTTCACCGACAGTTTGGTGGAACCCCCACAATTGATTCTCCATTTGTCTTCGTATTTCCAAGAAAGAAACTGGAATAGTAGTCGCTGCAATCATATTTCTTGCTTTCCTGTCAAACCTCGAAAATACTCCCATTGTTCGTTGGCCGTGGGAATATTTTTTCAAGGTGGCAATAAGCTCCCACAGTTTAACGAGCTGCTCTTTTCTCCATACGCAGCTCCGTTACGGAATGAGCGAGACCACGTCTTGTTTTTGACAGGACATGATGTGGATTTGGGCTCATTTCTCCAGCATGACAGTCTCTCAACGGTAAAATATAAATTAGGACTGACTCTGGAGGAACCGAGTGTTATGGGGAAAACAAATTGTTTCTATTGCAATAACGGACAGTATGAGCTCAAGGACATTGATATGTCAGAAGTGAAATCCTTGAGCGCCTTGTATCCGGACTACAGTAAAAATGGATTTGGCCGTGTACTTCGAGCCAGCGGTCCCACCAAGTATCCATTCCTGTATGAGCTGGAGCATGTAGGAAATGACCAGTGGAAATCGAAACGGGGCGTGTACCATTTTGCCCTGGAGGTGCTGATTCCTCATTTCAACTTTAGCTTTAGCGTGTATCCTTCTCGAAATGGTGGGAGCGGAACGCATTTCGATAATGGAACGTGGGATGGTAAGAAATAAAGCATTAGCAATAGAAATCATCCTTTAAGAATGTTAGCCTTCATGGGGGAAAGAGTAGCTACAGTTGAAGCGACATATGATATCCGCTTGTGAGTTGAACGGTCATCCCCAAAATTAAACATGAAGAAATGAGTAGCAACATAAATAAGTTAGTAGTGCGTGTCACATTCTTGAAGCATGACTTCTTAAACATTGGAATTTACTTTAGTACCATTATGAGCTACAATGGAGGATAGAACCATTTATCTAAATGATAGCTATCATTGCATCCACGCAGGGGTAATTGGTGATATGGTGTATAGTCGCGCCGACTTTGGGACAGCGTCTTCAGCTAATCCAGAACGATACCTATTAGTGACCTTCACAAACTTCCCCATTTCTTACATTTACGTGACCTACATGATGGGACCGCCGAGAAAAACCTATTCCTGGAAAGCGATCTACTGGCCATTTGCCACCGACCTGTGGGTGGGGCTTCTTCTCTCGATCCTCGTGGTAATTTTTCTCTTTAAAGGAATGGATAGAATTATCAATCTACAGCGGGGTCGATCCATATATCGCCATCTAGTAGAAAACGTCAGTTTTGCCCTAATTGGACAAGGTTACGATTGCGCTGATCCGGACGCCCATGCCGCCCGATTTCTTTTGGCAGTTTGGCTTTTTGCTACCATCATTTTCAACACACTTTATGTGTCCCAGGTGGTTGGGCTGCTGGCATTTCCACTGTACCAGACCCAGCCGTTTACCTTTAAAGCCCTTACCGAATCTGGCTACCAATGGGGTTTTGACCGAAGTGGGGGTAGCCTCTTTGCTCATTTTAAGTTGTCGACCAATGCTATTTTTCACGAAATATTTGAGAGAAAGCTTCCAGAGCAGGATGCAATTGACTGCTTTAGCATGGCCTTGAAAGAGGATTTTGCTTGCATTACTTGGTCGGGGGTGGCAGATTATACAGCTTATAAAAACTTGACGATAAAGCATGGGAAAAGCCCGTTAGTATTTGCAGACGAGAAAACTCAATTTATCCCCTCAGGAATCATGCTGCCACGGCGAAATCTGCATCTTCAAAATTTTAACAGCATCATTGGCATGCTGACAGATTCCGGACAGAATGACAAGTGGCTGAGTATGGACTACGAGAACTTGAGGAAGGCTAAGGTGCAATGGCAGCACAGTTTGGGCTTGAAGGGGGACGATGACGGACCGGACGAGGAGGACATGCTTAGTTTGTCAAATTTGCTGGGAATTTTTTACATTTATATTTTGGGGCATGTCATCTCTCTCGGGCTATTTTTGTGGGAGCATGTGAAGGCAAGAAAGGGGGCAAACAAAAATCGTACAGGTAAGCAGGGTCCAACAGACAGAATCGGAAATACTCCCAGCTTTTCCAGTATTTGCAAAGGTTACTACAAATTTATCGTGACATTGTTGTGTGGTGTTAATATCGACTTCATAAAATCAGTCCATAGTGATGTCAAAGTGGAAGAAGTAATTTCCTCGTCTGATATGGTATCAACGGCATTACGTAAGTTGCCCCAGACATTGATTAACATGTCGTATATTTCCCCTTCAAACAGCAAATTAGACGATAAAACAGCTTCTTAGGTATACAACGTTCACTCGTCGTCGTCGTGTATTATATTCTTTATATTAAAATTTCACTTCGATATGTAAATTTTACATGCACGTGGGTTTTAACAATGCACGAACGACGCTTGTTTGCATCGGTTGGATCCTCGATAATAGTGGGGAATCACTGCTTCATTAGCATTTTAAAAACATTTCTATTGGCTCTTCTTGGTTAATTATTTGTGTAAAACTGTGACTTGATGTAAATTACTACGTATCAATAAAATATTGTCATGAATTTTAAGTGTTCATCTTAATGTGGTGCATAATTGTTGTGGTTGTTACTTGCCCGGCGTGGGGTACATTTGAAGGAAATAACTCGAGTCATATTAATATCTTGAGTTCGAAGAGTAGCACTATGGACTATTGGTCAATCCACTGGGGGTAATTGAGGGGTATAAAATTTAAAGCAAGTCGAATTGAGCCGAAATTTAGTACGCAGTCCTCTATTTTGTTGATTTTGTAAAAGTTCATGTATATGTATATAATTGTGTATGTGATGATTACAGTTTATTAGTCATGTTGTCAGACGTAAATACTGATTCCTTTTTCAGTGAAATAAAGTCAATAGTATAGTGTGTGCTCCATATTCTTCATCGTGTTTTTTCATCAATCCTATGTGGTGACAGTGACAACCAACAATAGACGTTAATTTGTTCACGTGCTTTTTATGTACCTATAGTTGTCTGTAATTGGTATGCATGTTTCAATATGCCAATATTTGTGTCTATGGTATAAATAGATGACGAATCCTTAGATAAACAAAAATACTAGATAGGAGATAGGAAACTTGGCATCCTTATAATGGGGTCTCGTGTGATTGTTTATTTCAACTCTCCTGTACCGTTGTCTCTTAACAACTGGACTTTCAGCAGCTTTTCAGTTCTAATTCAGCTTTTTTAGAAATTATTCTTGCATCGTTTGATCAGTTTTCTAAAGAAAAATGTACTGACTTTGAATTCGTATGGTTACACTGGTATAGGATCGGTGGAAAAAACAATCACACGCGTTTCGGCTCTATTTACTCTAAGGACAAATCAAATAAAGATTTAAAAGCATACCCATGCTCACATAAATAAATATCATAATCTACAATCTAATTCTAAGACGTGAGGGGGAAATGTCCGTAACCTTGTATAGCATCTCACATTAGCATACCTATCGAATAAATTTCATCAATAAATAAAAGATAGTGTAAAAATAATATTTGGATTTCCATAATTGTCGTACACTAACGCTGTTCCTTGTTAATTCCGATTGTCGCCAATAGTCTGTGAAAACTACAAGAGACAAAATATTTACATTTACTCGTGGCAATTTATTATCAGACTGAAAATTTAGTGTATGAAAAGCATAGTACGTATTTCACAATTTGTAGTAGAGAAGTGGAGGTTCAAGAAAAAATATATCAGTTTCCATTGTTTCACAGAAATGTTTTCTCTTTTTTGTCAATTTCTAGTCCCATTTATTTTCCAAACTGTTGTCTTGACAAGTAATGAAGAAGTTGTTCATATTGAACGTCCCCTTCTTCACACCAGGTTCAACAGTTCGTGTATATGCCAAAGGACATGGCTTTCACCGACTGCCGCGGTGAATTTGAAGAAAAATATGAAGGAATTGGTGAACATCCGTAATTTATCCTACGCTCAATTTAGAAGCTTGTATAGCTCCTGCAAGGATATCTATGGCGGAAGTTGTCCACTGCTTCATCGAAGTGGAATCACCTTAAAATGGGCATTTCCTTCTGTTGTCCTTTGCCATCAAACTCCACGTAATGCTTTCTCCGCAGGTATTGAGTTCGAGGAAAGACAACTAATACTAAAACTGTTTATTTCCTTTGAAACTATCAAATCTCGTTTGATGGCTAGACACGAGCCAATTAGCCAAACAATTTTTCCAAATCGTGAATCCAGTGTAGAAACCAACTATGTCAAGCTTCTTTCACCAAGTTTGCAAAAGCCAGACGTCATCATCCCTGCTGCTCGAAATATGCGAGATTTTATCTGGGTACAAAATCCCATGGCAACCGTAGCAAAAGTTTTCCTTGAGCTGATATCCTGGCACAACTTGACTTGCATTCTCCAAAATGAAATTCACCTTTTGGACAGCGAAGCCCTAATCCCGGGAATTTATCCCCGATTATATTCCACCGCTTTACAACTTAACGCTAACGGTGACGGGTTAAGTTTGCGACGTGGGGTGCACTACGAAAGACCTGTGGACGTTATCACTCCGCGTCTTGATTTGAATTTTATTTATTGCGATATCCCAACCCGGGATAAGGTAAGCTTTTGGGATTTCTGGCCCCTCCTTTTGCCCTTTGATAACCTTGTCTGGGGCACCGTCCTTGGAACCACTTTGTTTGTGGCACTCACCATTTGTGGAGAGTTGAGTGTTCGGCCGTCCAACGTGTATGGAAAGAATGATGTTGTGTCCTCCTTTTTGTTAATGTTTGGCCATGTTCTGTGGTCGGTAATTTCCAGTTTGATCTCGGTTCCATCTTACTACGGCTTCAAGGTTGGACTCCGACACTCGATCGTATTTTGTACGTGGCTGTTTGCCATTTTAATTCTGTCCAATTTTTATACCGGAAAATTCACCAGTTTAATGATTGAACCTCTCCCGGATGTGACCTTGAGAAATTTACAAGCTTTGATTAAAAACAATTACACCCTCATATTTCCGGATAATATTCCCTCAGTTTTTGACGCAGTGATGGAAATTGTCAAATGGAACAAGCAGCTTCACAATTCATCGTCCTCCCCCCGAGTAACCAGTGAAGACTTGATGGAGATACTAATCCCAAAAGATCAATACTTTCCCCTGGAAGACTATTTGAATAAGATCGTTTTTGGGTCGAGAATGGCAGGATTTGGACCTTGGCCATTTACCTTTAATATGTATCAAAAATCTATGAAAACTTTGCAAAATCGGCGGGAATCCTTAAAATCAAGAAAGGACGACGACGAGGATGACGTTTCAAACAAGATTATTTGTCGGTTCGGCCAGGAAATGGTGCCGGGCATCCCCATTTTGTGGAGATTCTACCCTCCCAACGTGGAATGGATTTACGAAACTTATTTAATGTTCCTTCAAAACGGGATTGACCTTCTTTGGGAAAAGGAATTTTATGGCATTACCTTTGCTAGTAGAGTACAAGATAGAGTGAAAGTGAAGAATATCAAGGAAATGAGGCCAGATCCGAGTTTAACGGTGCCGAAAAGTATCAAGTTGAAAGGCAGTCATTTTAGTACTGTTCTCGCGTTGGGTGTGGTTTGTTTGACGGTAGGCGTGGCTTGTTTTATCGTAGAACTTTGCTGGGGATTCTCTCGGTTAAATTTTTATCACAGTTTAGGCTTGACTGGAATTAATTATTTTGTCAAAGTCAAGCGAGGAGGAAATAGGGACAGTGCCAAAAGGCAAATTTGGGTGAAAGTACCATACATGAGGTGAATGGTATGAAATTACAAAAAATGAGAAAGTGAGAAAATGTTAGTCTTGCTCAATGTTTACATTTTTAGCTGTCTTTGTTCACTACAGTAGTAATTTCGGTTTTTGTCATCATATTTCCTATTATTACAAACGTCAAAATAGCAACATTTTCTTTTTTACAATTCCGTTTTTCGATCGGGCAAAATAAAATGACAAAAGTAAACGTGGTAAAAGAAATTTAGGAATTAGTGAAGGTCTGAAGATGACGACACTCATTTTGAAATACATGTAATTTCAGTATATAATGCAGCGGTACTGTGCGGGTATCATTTGTTTGTCACGGCGTTAAATTATATATCAAGGCCACGATAGGAGTGCACGACGAAGAACACGTAAAGTTGTTATTTTAAGTTATTTTGTCATTTGTTGTACAAGATAATTACATCATATTTGTCACATTATGTCGATTGGTCAACTCTTGTAGCAGTTTACAGTTCATCGAGATATATGTCGCGAACTCGCTAAAAATTAATTTGTTTTAATTGTCAACTTTCACTCCAGAACGCTCACTCTGAAAGATGACATGGAGCGACTGTTGTTGTGTTGTTTCTGCAAGACAAACCTTGTGACATTAAAGTTATCTACTACGAATGGAATCCAAATCCAAACGGGCTAAATCGTCTCAACGCGATCAACACTTATAAAAGTTGTAACTTTGTTGTGAAGAAGGAACTCCCGTTTGTCTGCTGTCATTTATCAGACGGAAGCTTGTACCGTATTACCTGAAACAAATTATTCGTATTCTTACCCATGTAACGTAAGATGACTGGCGTCGAAATAAAACATTAATTGTATTTTACGTTGTTTCAATGATGTATTTTTTAAATAAAAGGACGCCAGCATTTGTAGTTCTACCAATTTCGCTTCTTTTGAGCCTTCCAACTTTTGGTAGAAATGAAAGCAGCAGTGCAAGCATTACGGAGTTTTATCTCGGCCTCCAACATCCTTCCATCCGAATCCTCCGCGACGCTACAATTTGTTCTCGAACTTGGCTTACACACAACGACGCTCAATCTCTCCAAGCAAATTTTTCCGGGGAGTTGGTAAATATTCAAAGGCTCTCCTACTCCGACTTCCGTACTTTCTACAACGACTGTAGAGAACACAGTCGACACAAAATATGTCATCTTGTCTATCGTAGTCCCTATTTCCTTCATTGGGCATTCCCTTCTCTGCTTGAGTGCTATCCCAGATCGGATCCTGCAAAATACATTTTACGTTTGTACATCTCCTTTGAAGCCATTTCGACCAAAATCATGGTCCCGAATCAACCCATCTGTCGCACCATTTCCGTATACGGCAGCAGTGAAAGCGGAAAAGAAAATGGGTTCATCAAGCTACTTTCTCCCAACATGAAAAATCCTCGGGTAACTCAGCAAGCGTACAATCTCAACCTCCGCGACTTTCACAACGTCACTCCAGCCTACCTGGCAGTTTCCAAAATGACTACAGAATTAACTGAATGGTATAACCTTACTATGATATACCCCTTTGAAGATCACCGTTACGACAAGGAGTTGCTTGTGAAGGGCATATATCCTCGCCTGTTTGCAAACTCCATCAAAACAAGCTCATTTAGTCGTGGAATTTATTACGAGCGACCCATGGACGTGGCGTCGCCAAAAACGGATTACAACTTCATGTACTGCCGGATCCCAACCACGGGACAGTCTAACCTCTGGGATTTTTCTCCTCTCACTCTACCTTTCCATCAAGTTATCTGGTTTCTTATAATCATATCTTTGGGATCTTTGACCGCCGTCATTCAAGTTCAGATTTTGCAGCACCGTTCTCCTTTCCCTCGTTTTCAGCGTGGTTTGTTGTCACCCTCCTCCTCGAATAAATTTCACGTTGTCTCCTCCATTACTTGGTCGCTCATCGCTGTTTTAATATCCGCCCCCTCCTACTTCGGTTTGCAATTTGTTCTCCGTCGATCCCTCCCCTTTTTAACGTGGCTGTTTGCTACCTTCATTTTAAACAATTTTTATACCGGAATCTTGACCAGTTTGCTAATACAACCTATTCCAGACGTGACCTTTGGCGAATTGAAAGACCTCCTAACTAATAAGTACTCCTTCATCTTTTCTGATGACGCCCCCAATGTTTTTGAAACTGTGACGGAAACCACAAAATTGAACCACGAGATTAGATTAAAGAAGCAGATGGCGGACCCCAGTAATGTTAGTATTTTTCCTAGTAACGATTTCGACCGCCTGGAAATTTTGGTGACGGATAACCCTCAGAATCAGGTAATGTCCGTGGATAAGTTTATGGAGAGGACAGCGTTTGATCCCCAGGCGGCCATTTTCGGGACGTGGCTCTACACCTATTACGTTTATCAACGGGTAATGAAATATATTGAATCTAAAAGACAGTCGGTTATCACCACCGGCACCAACGATGATGGCGGTAGTCCTGACAAGAAAGCCTTTCTGGTGGAATGTTACATGGGGAAAAAGATGCTCCCTGCGCCCCCGTTATTGTGGGCCTTTTATCCACCCAACGTGGAGTGGTTGTACGAAGCATATTTGGTGTTCGTTCAAAGCGGCATTGATAATTTGTGGTTGCGCGAATTTTATGGACTCAGTTTCGCCGCTCGAGTGCAGGATCGGGCCAAGGTACGAAGTGAAACGGAAATTGCGCCGGATCCAGAGTCGTCATCCCCAAAACCAATACGATTTGATGATAGTCATTTTATTACGGTGATAATGTTAGGAATAGTTTGTTTGGGGATTAGTGGCGCCATGTTTTTAGGCGAGGTTATATACGCATGGGGCTTTAAAAAGGATGCCTTTGTATGTTGGGGTGGAGCCGCAGGTGGAGTAATTAGAAAAGATAGTGTTCAGCTTCGGAGGATTGATCGCTTAATACAGCTTAAATTTTTAAGATAATATATTTTGTGGAATCTTACAAATATGTAGTTTTAATAATGTTAAAATGTTCAAATATAAAATGGTATTAAAGTTTAATTCTTGCATAAACTATTTTTTCATGTGGCGTACTGTTTGAATGACCCCCACTCGGAAAGCAGTAAAGATTGTGGGCAGCCCTTCAGTCACCAGAATCACCACAGTATCAGTATCCACGAAAATGTCTTCAAAATTGTGATTTATTTATTTAACTGTTTATTTCTTTCGTTTCTCGCCGATGTCTTCGTGGATGCATTATTTACGACAATTTGTACGATTTTCCAGATTCCCTCTTTATTTAATTTCCTAAGGGTGTCCTCATTTTCTGGGGGAAAATCAAGAATTTTATCTTTAAAGACGTCCTTTTATTTCCACATGAAGAATGGTTATCGCCGCCACTTATGTCATTTCCTCCTCCACAATTCCGAGTACTGCCGTGTCTGCCAGTTACCAGCCTTGGTGGACTCAATATGCGCCAAATGATCCTTCACTGACCTCATATTCTCTGGATATCCCTCCTTTTTCTTCCCTTATGGAAGCCGCACCTCATCGATGGTACTCCCGTCTCGTACTCAATCTGTACACCCCGTTAGCGCGGAAAACGGCCAAACTATTCTTCCGCTTCCCCCTGGACTATGAAGCCCTGCTTTTGGGCACTACTTTGGCCATGTTTCTCATTTTCCGCCATGTCTCCGATTACCACTGTACCAAACCCCCTCAGTTCCGTCCGGGCGGGGACTGTTTTTGTTGCGGAAGAAACACCCACTATATTCTTTCTTGGAGGAAAACTCGGGTTAACCCCCGAAAGTACTTTGCTCACGACCGACGAATATTTTGGCGGAAATTTTTTTACAGTTTACCGAAAGCTCTGCTTATCGGGGGAATAGGGACTTTGTACTGCCATTTCTTTTCCTCTCAGACGTACCACGACGTGGAAAAACATTTTCCGATATTTTTGACCACCGTCGTGATGATTTACCATGTTCACATTGACCGCAAGAACATAACCGACTTGGATATTCATTACAACATCTATCAACATCCTGAGCTGTATGGATTCGCGGCGCTGGTGATGTACAGTGGGTGGCGCAGTTTTAGGAATTACTCGGCGAACGTGCCTTTTCGTCGGGTTCTCATTGGCTGAAACGCTGAGTCTGGTCAAATGAAAAACAAGGCCATCACGGGTAACTGTTCCAGAGGTTAAGTAAATTTGACCAATGATGTTCATATAAGTTTGGTTTTAAAAATAAAATATTTAAAAATTCAAGTGAGGCCATTATTTATTTAAAATGATTGTTTAAATTAAACCTAAAATGATACACGTCAAGTGACGACGAGACAGTCATAAATAAATTCATTCACACTTTCCCCACCGCCGTCGTCACAATCAATGAATTAATTGATGGAGTTCTCTCATTCTTCATAAATCAATTGCAAGGCTTGCATCATTTCAAAAATAAATTAAGCACATGCAGAGAGAGAGAGAGCAGAGAGGATTGCACATCAGTTTGTACCTCGTGTGCAGTACAGACAGACAAGGTTTTCTGATCTCTTGGTAAAACTGTGTGAAACTGGTTGGATCAACACGGAAAACTGAATTGGAGCAGTCATTCAGTTAAAAATTGCTTTTAATTACGACTGATTTATTCTTCCGTTTTATGATGAGGAGGAGAATGAATAAATAAGTTGATTGTAATGTATGTTTAGCACATGGCGTGTTCTCCTTTTTGTTTTGCGACATGTGTTTTGTTTGCGTCTCGGGGGGAGGGGAATAAGGAACAATAATTCATTTGGGGTTGAGATAGAATCAAATGGAAAATTGGAAAGCGAGGATGTCATAAAAGTTGCACATTTTATTGTGTGCTTAATACAACGGGGAACAAAAAATCTATCCTTATATCACGACGAGTGCAACCCGCAGGCATAAAAAACGTCACGGTACAAACTGCTTGAAACAAGAGTGCAATCATGGGACAAGTTAAAAAATACTTTACCGTTGGATGGTTCCTCTTTCATAAACAAACACACCACCATACGAATGACGGCGAACTGCGCTGCTACTGAGCTGAAACTAAATTCAAAATTGACTGTGAATGACATTGTGAAGTTGTGAAACTGCGTGCAAGGATAAAAGTGCACGTAATATGTACTCTGCTGCTATTACTGCCTACGGCAGAGGTACAGAGAATTAATATTTTATTAGTTTAAGTCTAATTCTCTCTCTGACTGGCTGGCGTTGCACAAGAAAGTAGGGAGCTATATACACTAAATTTTTAAAGAAAAATCATGTAAACGTTACTTGCATTTTTCATTAGAGATTTCATTAATATTGGTACCAACTTCCTAAACAGCATTAATTTGAACAAGGCGCCTTTTAAAAATATCTTTATTGACTTTTTGGGGTCGACGCTTTTTGAAAATAACTGCCGATTATCCCATACATTTGGTGCAAATCGGAAGTAAATTAATTAAACTGTTTTCCATTTAGCTATTAATAAAAGCACAAAACATCTTCTCCCTGCCAGGATTCTTTGAAGAATTCCCGTAATGTTGGTGTATAACGCCATTTGAATCATTAGAGTAATACGTCTCAGTTGGCTCATAGGTGATAATTTAGTGTTATTAGTAATTAAAGGAGCATTGTATTTGTATCTCCTCTTTGTACTTTTAATTTGGAAATATTTTTCTCCCAAAATTTGGTCGTACTTTATAACACTCTTTCGATAAGGAAGGTGTCATGTTACCACTAAACAGGAGGAAAGTGTTTTTCATGTTTGTTTGCAGCAAGATATCTGATGTAGCATCATATAATATCTTTCTTACATTCGTACAGCTATTCAGCTATTACCTGCTATTCAGCTAGTGCTTGCAATTGCAAAGTTAAATTACTAAAATTTGCACCAACATCAATTCTGCATTGCTGCAACTCTGCAATATTTACAGTTGCATTCCTTCAATACCTAAAAAATATAAAAGGCCAAATCAATGCAACGTTGCACTCTATTCTCATCCCGAGTTTTGTTCTTTCTTGAAAAAAGCATATCTCTATTTATTTCGATTGCCTCTTCAAACCAATTCCTGCTTTTTGATGATCTTCTTGCTTGTCTCCCTCTCTCTCTCTCACTTCACTATTCTTCTTCAATCTCGCGGCGCTGCTACCTACTACCAGCACAAGTTTTTACAGTTTACAGCGAACACTCCAAAGATGACAACTTTCAAGAAATCCTTAGAAAAAATAGAAAATTTGAAAGTTCCTCCCGTCAAAGCAGTATCTCGTCCTTTTTTATTTTCGTCATCATTTTCCTCTTGCATTTGGTAACTGCCTCAACAAAGCCTGCCTTTATAGCACACTATTATTATCATCATCATCATCATCATACAAGCTTGCTGAAATTTTAGAATGCCCTTTCGCTGCTTTAAAGGCACGATAACCTTTGCGATTTTTATCGTACTTCTCAGTTGTCAGTGTACCTTTCATATCATTTTATTTATCCCCTCTGTAAAAATAGTACAAGCAGAATCAGCTACAGTCTGTGATGACAACAACAGTTGGCGTACAACGAGGAGTTTTTTGATGGCTTCATGTCCTATACTGCCGTGTGTGTGTGTGTGTGCCGCACAACAACAACAGCGCAGCGTCAACAAACCCAAAAAATACCGCTGCACTGCAAAAAATGCATTAGCCCCTTTGCAAGATCAGTGCATTGCACTCCCTCCCTCCCACTACCACACCAGCGGCATACAATCACTGGTCCATTTTTTTTAACAATGACTCGCCGAAAACTATTTTTGTATCGTAGACTCCTCAATTCATCGTCATCATCACTTAATTAAAACAATATTTTGTGTAGCTCAACCATCACACCATTTTATTCATTAGATTTGAATATTTTATCATTTTCCCCATTATTCGTTCATCATCCAAAATATTTTTGTCTGCTTTGAGCCAGCTTTCCTAATGCTAAAGAAGAGAGACAAGAGATGTGCAAGTATTTTAGGTTTTTGCTTGGTTTGCAAGCTTGATCGAATTATTATTATAATTACTACTACATGGATGTATTGTTTTTTTTATCAGTTTTCCCACTTTGGCACCACCTCCCCCCTACAACACGCGTTATTACATTCTAAAATCCACTTTACCACTTGTATCTATAGGTATTTATCCCCCCGTGTGTCGCCGTCGTCGTCGTCGCGCAACTAAAAGCCGTGCATACATGATGAGATGAGGCGCGCCATTACTGGTGTATATCTTTTCTGCAAATAATAACTGCACAGAACCAGCTCGAAACTTTTAATATTCATCATCATGAACAGCGCCTCACAGCATCTCTCTCACCCAATACCAATCACACAAATCAGTGAACACTCCATATATTATTCTCGATTAAAATAGTGTACCATAAATCCTCTCCCAACTGGCAACGAGATCTCTGCGTACAGGTTGTTGCACAGAGTGCGCTAGTAGTAGGTACGACGCTGCAAAGCAGTCTTTATTTTTTTCCCTGTGTAAAAATGTTGCTCTGGTCGTCGTGTTGCTGTGCAGGAAGGAGTCTAACAAATAAAAGTATGGAGCATTTTCATCATTATTCTACGGTGGTAATTATTGCTTCAATGGTGTTGATGATGATCGTAATGATGATAGACTTCAACCCGCTTTATACAACAGCTCAGTAACAGCGATTTGCGTTGTAGAAGAGCAAGTCAAGCAGTTATAAATATTGGTTGGTCTACGTGCTGAAGAGATTGCTTTTCTGCTTTTTAGCTAGTTTATTCTACGTGTACTTTTAGCTTACAATAACTTGACGAGTGACGGACGACGCGGACGACCTAGGTGATAGCAACAACGAGAATTATCGGTGTAGTACTCTCTGTGTGCACTGCACACATTTACCACTTGTCTATGTGTAGGGGAGGTTGAGCAACAAAGTACAGAGCGGAGAAGAGGAGATTTTTTCTGCTTAGAAACAGCAGCAGCCAGCAGCGTCAAGAACATTCTCTCACTATACCACTATATATATGGCGTAGAACTGTATCCCTAAAATACGTTACTGCTAAGGGAACGTCTACAAATTATATCATCACAAAAACACTGATATTTAACCCGAGGTACCCCCTTCTCATCAA
>JAHZNE010005552.1:0-35219 GCA_027744055.1 Callyntrura sp. NNG-2020
ACACAATCAGTGTGGCAGCACAGAGCACAGTCCTTTTTGCACACGGTACACATCGAAATGATTTTATTCCTTTTTTGTTGTCGCCACAATAGGGATCATTACACGTTTTGTGGGAGAAAGGGATGAATGACGTCGTAGGATTGGGTTTCCTCTCGTGGAAGAACTGGAAGAAGGAGAAGTACGTTGATAAACGCGAGTGTAAAGAAAGTAAATTAGATACATGCAAGTTTTACGATCTTGACAGGAGTCAAGTCAGAATAGGCTCGGTGAACTTCAAATGTATTTCTACAGTGCTGCAGCAGCGCCTGTTACGATTTTAAAGCTAAATAATTTGTTGTAAGTACCTAAGAATTTGTTTGCGGTTACGAATTCAACACGAATGTACTCTTCGATGAAAGTAGGTACGAGATTTTCCGTCCAAGAGTGGCAGCAAGTTTTATTGTTATTTCAGAGAGCTGTGGTTGCAGGCGTCTCTGGCCTGGAACGTGTTGTCGTTCCCATTCCCACATTCCTCTTCGTAAAATCGTATAGCGTACATATATTAAGATAGTAACTTCTTTGCTACTCAAACTCTCCCTCTCTCTCTGGTTTGCTTTTACGTTTCCTTTTGAAGGAGCCCATCAGAATGACAACTGACAAGTCTTATCTCCTTTTCCACGCGTTCCTCTCGTTTGATCAAAGAATGCGTTTTCGTACAAAAAGGAGAAAATACACATATAGTCATATTGTCACAAAAGAGAAATAGCTCGCTGCTTCATGGCTGGACGACATGCTAGATCTCCATCCATGTCTGAAAATGTAACAAAAATCCACTTTTTTATCGTTGTTTGGTACAGTCCAAATGTGTGTATCGTTGTATATGAAACAACCACTTTCACTACGCTGTACGTTTCACAGTCAGCGGGTTATAATAATGAGGTAATACAAACAGCCCCAGAATAAATCAACCGATGTGCTTTATGTGTTTATCTCAAGTGAAACACCAAACATTGGATGATGCATTTAAAGGGACATCTACTGACGTCATAATCATTTTAGTGCCTAACAAAACCACCAGCAAAGGTTTAATCCCAAGCCGGTGCTTATTCCGCCTCTGCTCTTCAACAACATGGAATTGTTAAGTTTAGTCATTCACCAGTTTATGCTGATAAGCTACAATATTAATTTAAAACAGACATTACTCTCATGATTAACTGCTTATATTTAATATATATATTTATAGTAAAATGGGGAAATAAAATATACAAGCACACAGACAGGATGGTTTCATTTCAGCATTTTACTTTGTACATTGGCATTTGAAAAGCTTAAGTGAATCTTGCTTTGCACAATGGAAAAAAACATACATTCATAGGTACCTACTACAACATGCCCGGAGAAATGTAGTGTGAGTGGCAACTGTCGCTTCTTTTATGTGAAATTGCCATCACTTTTTTCCAAGGCGAAGATACAGACAAAAAACTGCTTTCCTTTAGTGACTCCTGTTTCGTTGCTTTCTTTTTTTATCTATCACTGTGGCAGAAACAGTACTCGTGTTCGTAGAAGAGACAGCACTTCCTACATTTTTGTGCCATGTCAAACGTTTGTTCAAATGTGTTTCCAACCTCCAGCAAGCAGCAGCTATTCAAAGATGATAAAAAGCAATGAAACGCACTATGCTACATTCCATGTCGTAACAAAATCAACGTATGAAGCAATCATAATGGATATTACCCAGAGGGAAAATATTGCCTGCCATTCTCCTCTTCGTCGTGTTATCAATTGAATTTGTAAATAGAAAAAAATTTCTCCCAGAGCGCTTATCACTCTATATTAATAGACTCGTAAGTACTACTGGGTTGAGTATAAAGCATTCTTGGGGTTCGTAGAGAAGATATATACAGGCGGTCCCAAATGTTGTGTCGGTCCTGTGAACCTAACCTTTTCAGTATCCTCCAGTAACTTTTATTTCTTGTGACTTTTAACTCTTTCCTTTCAGACAAATGGTAATTTGGAAGAGTCTAGCTATGTAGTTTTTCGAAGTACCTCTTACTCAGGCCCGTTTGCCCGTGACTCGTGTTCCCCATGGACCAGTTTCCCCTAGACACGCGCTCCCGGTAGACCGTTTTTGAGGTGAACAACGAGTAATGAAGAAAGGAGTTTGATGAGATTCAACCGTTTCCCTTCCCAAATGTAATAAGTTTGATCAAACGGAACTTTTATAAATATCCACTACACACGTATACATATATATTTTCTAATTTATTTAGAAACTTTTATGGTGTTTTTGATTTCATTCGTCGATGTTGTTAATTACAATGTCATGTTATGGTCCGCTTATAGAAAAACATTTTTGATATTTCTATAATAATTATAGTCATTAGTCATCTACCAGCCTTCCCACCTCGTCTTTTCATATGTATTCTTCTTATTGCAAAAGCATAAATTGCGGTGTTTCAATAACTCAGTTTGGTTTTATTCGGTTGAGGTATTTTTTGTCATGCCAGGTTAAGCCTTGCTTAACATAATACCGATAGTACCATATTAGCACGTGGAAAGGGATAACAGTATGATGAAGAAGGTGACACGCTGCGCCATCACCACTAATGTATATTACATATATAAAACGATACAACTACATCCGCAACACCAACTCGAAGTAAAAGAAGCAATACTATCCAGTTTTATTTTGCCCCGTTTTATTCCAAGACTCCGTAACCCCATCGTTCTCTAGACTTTCTCCGATTCGTTTTCACTTTGTCTCAACCAATGCAACAATGTGTGTAGACCTAACGGCACGGAATTAATATGACCCTGTGTTTCTGACGGAATAATGCTAAATTGGTTGCGTTAATACTTCCCCGTATAAGTAATTTTGTTTGCCTATGTTTCTGTTGCTGCTGGTGCTGGTACAGTTTTTTATGTTGATAGAAGGAGCTGTCCTTAGCATTTATTACAACATTAATTTAAGACATGCTATATTTGATAAAAATCCCCCGCTGTTTTAAGGTTAGTTAGCATGCCATTAAATTAGCCGTTCAAAATTAGAAATAATGTATAGCACAGCATATCACTTGTATTAAATGCCGCACTTGTATGTCAAAATGTGTAAATACAAGGGCACATGTTCTCTTAAAGCATCGCTTTGAAAACGATTATTACTAACATGTTGGGAGGTAAAATTGGAACATATGCTCAGTTGAGGAGAAGAAAAAATGTTTAGTAAAATCTCACTGATAAAAAATAATTATTATGTAGCATGCATAAGCCTTTGTAGTAGGTTAGGTGTATTACTATATGGACGTTCTTTGGTTGGTCATTTGGTGGACCACTGCATAAACCATAAATTTCATGTGAAGTTTTCTTGAAGTTGGATACGACACGATATACGAGCAGGGTATCCGTTGCAAAAGTCTGCAGTGGTCACTTTCCCCATTATACGTTCTGTCATTTTTACAACCGCGTCCACTCACCGCTTGCTTTTTACGACAACCGAGAAATATCAAGTATAAAAATTGGTAAAGGAAGGAAGGAATATATTATACAAGGCCATTGTTGCATTTTACTTTACGTAAAAAAGCTTTTAAGTAAAGATGTCAGTGAAAAATACATAAAAATGCTATCCGCTATCTACAACTGAATTCGATTTTGAGGTCACTTGCTTCCTTCCATCGTACCGATATTCGCATGGATGATTTTAATGTTTTTTTCCTTTTTGTGTATAAAATAAACCCGGACGTTTTCATGCTCGGCAAAGTGAAGTATTTCATTGTAACAAAAAGCGACGACTGTGTGCTCACGTAACTAGCCATTACGAGTCTCTATTTGACATAAACTACATAAGAGTTCTCTAAAATCAAGTTACAGCGTGTAACACAAGGTCACCGTCTACTGTTTATACCGATATTGCCAGAAAACGAGCCCCGACAAACTGAATTATCTACCGCTTTCCTAGTTGACAGAGTACATGACGTTCACACACTGTACGTTTTTTTATCGCCTCAGTTTCGCGATGGACATTGCATTGCTTCAGTTTAGACTTTCTTTGTATATCTTACTAGACGGTCATAAACTCAAAAAAGTATATTTTATGTGATTTTTAGATCACTAAAATAACGAAAATAAGTAAAAGCGAAACGACTACCCTCTCCCTCTATGTTGCATTTTTGGTTTTTTCCATACATGGACAGTCTCATTTAGTGAAATGTCGTTACGCCACGTCGTTTTCACAGACGTTAATTTTGTTTCATGTGACATTACCATTTGACACACACACACACACACAACATTACGCCTAACTAGTTGTATACTTAATTTCTAAAGTTATATTGAATAATGTATTCCCACTGCGGGAAAATGTTTAGTGGCATTTATTCCTACTGCGGTTGCCGGTTATCATCACGTTGACACTTAAGTTTATGATTTGTCTTTTGGCAAGCTTATTATGATGAAACATAAGTGCGGGAGCTGAGCCAAATCCGATGGCTTATTTTTATTGGTTAACAACAGCAATTTCGAACACACAACCATAACCAGTTATAAGTAGTTAATATTAATAGATATACTACAGAAGTGGAGCTAGGAATAACCTGTCTTTTGCCTACATTTTTGTGTTTACAAGCATATATGAATGTTTTCATATATGCTTGTCCAGATTATCTATAAAATTGCACTCACGGGAAGTACGATGTGCCCTTTAACTTTAAACCTTGAGAAAAACCGTAATCGAACCGAAAAACCGAAAAAATAAGTACATACTTATCTAGCCGTAAAGACGAGCGTGACGTTGACGTTTTGTTTTCCCACTAATGACCATGTACGATTAATATTCTAATAATATTGTTTTCCAAACGGCCTTTGGTGCTGTATCGGTATTGAGGTATGCGAGCATTGATGCATTACTGCTTTATTGCACATTGCGTGTGTGTTTTGCCAGAAGAATATGTATTAACCTTCAACACTGTTTCCTTTCCGTTATTTTCATCATGTGCAGCCTCGTTACAGTTACAAGTTATAACCGTTTATTGTACTACAGCTATTTTACCTTGGCTTTGACTGGAGGAATGCTATATAGCTCTTTCCAGGAATAACCAGAAGAGAGTCAACTCGAAATGGAATTAACTCATGAAAAATGCATTTTATGAGTTTTGATCCGAAAACTGGGAAAGTGTCACATGTTAACGTTAACGATGAAAGTATTGCTCCAAATCACGAGACCACAGTGTGTAAATAATGCATTTATGGGCAATAATCCTGATAATAATACACGTAGTATTTATTGTGGTGCCGATGGAAGCAATAAAATACAAAAAAGGAAAACAAAAAATTAGCCTATACAAGTTTTTGAACAGTTTTGATGTGATTTAACGATATCTACTTTTTTACAGAAACGAGAAGTGACAATACAGAGAGTTGATGGAGCACTTGGAATAAGCGTTCGTGGAGGAGCAGAGCATTCACTTCCACTGATTGTCTCTCGCCTTATACCGGGTTCACCAGCGGCCCTTTGTAAGCAAATTTACATAGGCGATGCTGTCATTGCAAGTGAGTTTTTACTGATTTATATATGTACTTTGTTAAATAACTGATTTGACTCCATATATGTATTTGTCCTACTTACTAAGATAAGATATGAACCTATGAACATCTATAAATTAATAATAAGTTATATGAAGTAGATACTACTACACGCCACCACGCCATCAGTTTTTCATATCCATGCAAAGAAATTAAAATAAAACATTTATAGTTTTTAATAAATCATACGTTAGGTATTATTTACTTTCAACATTTGCCATACATTAAGCATCAGCAGGAATTAACCCAGCCATCGCTTCCATCTTTATGACTGATGCAACAGCAGATGATACCGCATCTGAAATCAAAGCCATAGTTTCTGGACGCGGAGTATCTTCTTTAGGCTCAATAACGGAAATGTGATCAGGAAGTGGCTTCTTTGGGCCCATTTTGCCTGTGGGATCCCACGGGAGCATTATCTTCACTTTGATACCAAGCACTCCTTGACTGTAACCAAAAAATAAATAAAATGGGAGTGAAACGCACATCACACATCTCGCTTTAATCAGAACTAGACTGACAATGATACGCTTATAATAACAACATAAAACTAACCGTAACAAAACGTGACGTGTGGCGCAGTCAATGTATTTGCGAATGGAATCCCCTGAATGTATCATGAGTCCATCGACAAACTTCATTGATTTAGCTCGTTGACCTCGAAGCTTTCCGGAAACAACTACTTCACACCCTTTGGCACCAGCTTCCATAATAAATCTCAGTACCCCTACAAATACATTTAGAGAGAAACTTGTAACCCACATTATTTACATAGTCAATAGTACATATGTACTTCAGTGTTACATTTCCCTTTATAGAGATTATAACAAATGCAAACAAAGTTAATTATAAATACAAACAAAAGTGCTGAGTGTGGAAATACAAAGTACAAAATGAAATATGTAGTGAATAATGTGGTTATTTGTAACGAAAGAATCATAACACAAATGACACAAAAAATATAATTGATAATATTACACCCACACATTGAAAAAATAAAAAAGACGAAAATACAATATTTTAAGATAAACATTACTTACTTTCCTCTTCTTGCTAACTTGCATAAAATTGACTGCGGCCATCTTTTAGGACCAAGCAATAGTTTAAATTCTCAGTGCTAACAATAATTATTCTTGTTCACCACTTACTACTTACTAGAATAGGCGTTGCAAATCACCTTCACTGTACTACCACCTTTAAAAGGAGATATCTTCAGTTTTCAAATTACACCGGCTGTATTCTTTAATTGAATGAGTATTGACGCCTAATTTAGACTAAACAAATTGTAGCACGTGTTGCCTCAAATGAAGTAATGAACTCAGAAAAGTTAGAACAAGAAAGCATTTACAAATTATTAGCCAAATGCAAAAATAGAATCAAACAATCGTCGAGGAAGTCAAACATGCAAAGTTAGGAGGGCAGGAACGTTATTGTTAAATTTCTTTCTTGTGACGTGAAAATATGAGTTGTCTTGTATTCCTAATTGGAATGGAGAGTATGTAATATTTCAATGTGTTTTTTTGTACTTTTCAGTAAACGGAAGGAAAATAACAACTTTGGACCATGACCAAGCAGTAGAATACCTAAACATTAGTGGACCTGTTGTCACGCTCAAACTCAAGTACTTTCCAACTGCAAAGCCCTTCCTATCTCCAACACAGCAACAGAGTAAGTATTGTGTTGTAGGAAATTATAGAATTGGCACGAAATCGGTCTTGTTGGATGTTCAAGAAGCTTTTCAGACATGTTTTCTGGACTGCCCATTTAAAAAATAATGCAAGACAAGCCTTTCCCAAACAGAAACACGTGGTGCTGAATTTTAACTGCTTATCATGAAAATGTCACAAACACACCGGTCACACCAGCAACGTTGCATAAATGCTTTTTGAGGCATGCTACAACTGCAATTTATTGGTAAACGTTAAAAACAAAGTGTTTTTCTCCAGATCCTACAGAGTTTGGGGGATTTACGATCAACCAGTCAACCAGTACATGAGGATTTAGGGATATTTTTAGGATGCCTAGCAAACCGTGCGTCCATTCATTCGGATCCGCGATAACTTGAGAAAGTAGCATAATAGGAAATGTTTCTTCCAATCGATACATCTATTACATCTATCTCAGACAGACAAATTTGGAGATGGTACCTCTTAGTCTACTCGTGACGTGAGAGAGTAACGGACAAATGCATGTATATGTGCCCTTCAATTGAGGGCCGGTTATAAGGCAGGTCAAGTAACGGGAGAGTAAATATACTCAATTTTGGGGCACCACAACTGCCTTGATGTCTTGTATTTAGAAGCTTTACGTTGGTCTGGTTGTAATTACTATACCGTCAGTTAGTCAGTATGTTGACATTGCATGTCGTTAAATGCATCTGTTCGGGAATGTTTATTTAGCAGGCTTTCAATTAATTTCTAGAAACAATTTACAAATATTTCTCTTGTTGTGGCACAGGCTCATACCATTCTACAGGGAGTGTTTAATATTTAGCTAATTGTTATTTTACAATTGAAACGAAAACAGCGCGCTGGGGTTATGTGAGATGAAATAAAAAGTTTTTGTGTGTCATTTCACGCACTTGTGTGTTTGATGTACTTTTGCATATTTATTACATGCTTTATACTAAAGCTAAACCAGCATCCCAAAATAAACGAAAGGAGTAACAGTTTTTAAAAATTTCCTAACCAAGCACTTTCTTTTAACGTCGAAGTCACGTTGTGCGACAAGTTTACCACAAAAGCTTCCAACAGGAGGGAAGTAAGGAAAACAATATAGTATGGTACACAGAAGAAAATCCATTGGATTCATTTCATTTTATTTTCATAAGCCACTCGACATAACTTGACAGGCCAAAGATTGGTTTAGTCTTAGAAAGAACAGACGATTCGCAGTAGGAACAATGTGCGTCCCTAAGTAAAAAATATCCCTAGTATTTTCTTAATTTCACTACCATACGTTGCAGAACGTTTCATTTCAGTTTTCGTTGTTGCAACCATATTTTTGTCAACTGAAAATATCATGTTCTTCTGGCCACCTGGGTCGTAGACTATACCATGAATTTCATGACTTCTGTTTTCTGGTCTGAATTTACTGCTCGGATACTTATTGGATATTCATTCAATGAACACTTGTCGTCAACACACAGGCAGGGAGTTATTTATTTTTTTCTAATCAAACCCTTTGACTAGAATTTGTCATACACAGTTTTATCGTTATCGGAATTCAGAATACGCCCAGCCAAAATGAGCAATTGTATGAGTAATTTCTTTTATTGACAGTCATATACTTGTTGAAAAATTATAAGGTATACTTTCATCATTCACTTTATTATGTTTATTCAGCTACGGCTGACTTGAGCAAAAGATACGGAAAATTTCGAGCGTCTTCCCATCTTCTTTTCAATTTGTTTATGAACGTGAACCAACTGTATTTTTCCGTTCGATATTCCTCGAGAAGAATAAGCCGGACAACATTGTCCAATTATTATATTCGATGTTCACCGACAAAAATGTACATTTTTCATCCTTATCTCAACTGAGCTCCCTATATTTGCGCATATGTAGGTAATGACATATTGTCGACGAAGAGGTAGTCATGTTCTGAATATTTGTTCGTCTAAATCCTGGATGTTTTTATTTAATGAAAGTATGGCGCTGATTCTGATTCGTTTCCTTTCGTCGCACCAAGCATCGATATTGAAGTGACAGTTGTGCTACTTTCCACTTTCATAATATGCAAAGTAAGAATGGATGGATGAACAAAACAAACTCACACATAGGTATGCAGCAGTAGTAGTATCCGCTGTCACGTTACACACGGTCGGGGGATAAATAATATTTTCCCACATACGAATTTATTTCAATACTGCTTTCACACTGAGAGTAGCACAGAGAGAAATATTGTTAAGCCGGGTAGGGTTTATAAGGACACCAATACCCCTGACGTTGATGGATTTGAGAGAAATATTTTCCTGTTGAACTCTTTCTTCTCGGTTATAACTGGCTGAGATTGAATCCTATAAACCAAACCATATGCCGCCAGCGGGTTATAAGCTGGTAACCACCAACGTAACCGACCCAAGGTACTGTTCTCAGGAACTGGAAACTAAAATTAAATTCTGTAATCGAGTATATAGGTAGGGGGTGTGTGTACCCTTCCAAGGAATTACATTGCTTAACCAGTTTCAGGATTCTCTCCTGAATATGTTCACCATAATTTGGAAACGATTACCAATATTATACGCGATTTTGCTTGAGTACACACACATACACCGGGGAAGTAGGGATAATTTCGAATTTACGCATACACGTCGCTTTTTTGCATCATCTTCCGTACACGGTTTTTTAGAGTGCTTGGATTTAGGAAGGACTGGTTTCAGAAAAATGTAGCAGCGTAACAGCCACATGCATGTGTGCTTCGACCTCCAGGCAGGTATACAATGTGTATATGTATCCATTAGGGAGTATATCAACAAAAATGCTTGCCTTCACTTTCTTTTTTTTTTGCATCTACGGCTAATAACAAGTTGGCAGCCACTACTACGACAGGGGAAGTTTTCGTTTATTGCATTCCAGCAGGAAAATCGCTCATGCGTTTTCTGATGCCAATAATGTAATGTGAAATAAATCTAGGTTTCTGTTCGGTTCATTCGTACACAAACAGCAGTCAGCACCACACCACACACGCATGGTTTAATGTTTGTGAAAATGATTGTAGGAATGTACAAGGGAGATCGAGTAGATAGCAGCTTATAGAAATGAATCACTTTGATAAATGAAAATGATACGACCACGACGTGAATTTGGGAGTCGCAGTATTTGGGAAAGTGCTGGCACATTTTCACATACTATATATCCCATCATATCGCTTGTCAATCTTTAATATTTATGGGCTTATTTTTCCTGTATTTTAGATTTAATAGAGAGCAACCTCAGTAATTGGGATGCTACAGAGGAGGCCCAGCATAGTGCCATCAGTGGGGCAAATAATGCAGCAAACGCTGCAGCATCCGCAGCCGCCGCAGCTGCATCTAGCAATGAGTGCTGGGAAACGGAAAAGTCAATTCCGTTGCTGTTTGCCCTGTTATCTCGTTACCTGGGGGGAACCGACCGACTTCGATGTAATGCCTTTGAGGTGCGAGACGCCACGGGGAATTCTTCCAGTGGGGTAATTCATTGTGCGGACGCTTATTCTCTGACTTCTTGGGTTAAATGCATCACAGATGTGATCCTTGGTCTTAACAACGTTCAGGTTAGTACAAAATCAGTTACCACTCACGTGCTTGTAATCTGGAGAAATTAAAATTCATTTCACACGCCCTGTTAAACTCCAAGTGGAGTTCAACCTTGTAAATTAATACATGGAGTCGTAATTGCAGGAATGAAACTGGTAACCATTAAAGGGGAACATGGCGCTCAGAGGTGCGCTTCGTGCAAATTATTCTGGTAAAAAGATTTTAAAGTGTCTCATTAGATAACTGGATTCATTAGAGGAGAAGAACAAAGGTATCACTAGAACAAATAAAGCTGCTTTCTTTTTTATGGTAGCATTTCCCAAATTTTAACTTTCCGCCTGAGTGGAGCTCCACATTCAGGTTACAAAATATCCGGTTTACTTTACATAAAGTATGTTGACTACTGAAGGGCTTGAGGGATCTGGGGATTTGGCTGGAATGTGAAGATTTAAGTTAGCATTATACATTACTCATAGTAGATTGTAATGATCAAATTTAGGAATCAGAGATGGATATACGACAGACTACTATATGGGATTAGGAAAAGGTGTAAAGGTAACACTTAACCACACGCTCCCCCTCCTCTCACAAACAAGGTGGAGGCAGTATTCGTGGCGGATGTTGGAAAATCTCATTATCATCATTCTTCCGTCCTTGCATGTTAAAAACGAATTTAGCAGAATGGGATGCTGCAAATGACATAAGAATGTTTATTATTAGGGAGCTCCTGTACGCGCACAGCTATCAACTTCTTATTGAAATTACTGGATCTGTCTGTGTCTGGCCGGCGTCCCAGCCAAAGAGTTAAAACCAGACTTTGGTTTGGACATCGATTTCTGCACGAGTACGTCGAGAAAGCAATGGGAAAGTTTTTCGGTCGCAATTGTATATTGTGCCAGACAGTTGAGTAACCCTTCGTCCCACTATAAGGCTTCGAGATGAAAGCACAGTTTGCCTGCGTTGCTCTCAGGAATAAAGGAGAAAGCATTTCATTTTTTCCCGTTTGTACTCAGCTACAGTAGATTTGTATAGGTAAATAAGCTAAATTTTTCTCTCGTTTGTCGAGTGCTACTTCACCAAATATTGAAAAACTGATGATATGAAAATTTGTGTTTATGAGAGACGTAATAAACAGTCCAACAAACTTCATATTTAAGCACCTCCATCCAATAGCGCTCCCTGTTTTTTTCTTTACAGTGAATTAGAAATGAGGGAAATGGAAAGCAATTTAAACGTGAATCACCACAACATAAATGATGCTTTTCGTGTCATAGGTATATAGAACTAGTTATAGCGGCTAAATGTTAATATTGAGAAAACGCTAGCTGTATCCCTTGATTTAAATAAAACGTCAGGAAAAACCGTTGACAGTTGCAATTCTCAGAGAAGCAGATTCTTGAGTTTGGAATTTGGAAATTGTAAGGTTTGTTACATTTGCATCATGCATATTAGTAGATATGCATCAACTGGAGCGGAAACGAAGTTTTTGCGAGAAATGTGGGGCAAAGCCTTCTATTCGTATGCAAAGTTGATCAACGCTTATCGCTACCCAACATCAAAAGGCATTGAGAATGCAAAAATTTGAATGAAGCCTACATAATGAGCGTTCCAGCGCTAGTTGATGCATATCATCTACGTATTCGTAGTTGTATTCCAAACATCGCTGTATTACCTACAGGCACACTTTCACTGGCTTGATTTAATCAACGAGCGTGGTAAGTATATGTAAGGTAGGGAGTCACGTATATATCTACTTGTTCTTTTACTGCTTATGCAATTTAAATTAGTTTTAACTCGATTCATTAATCAACACGCACTGTCAACTATGTCGTTTATATAGGTGGGCGGTTTAACTAGTGAGTAGGCTGCAGGAAAGAAGGACAGGCGAACGGTGACGAGTTTCCAACTTTACACCCGAGAGGACAGTTGGCATGAAGGAAACTTTTTTGATGACATGATTTACATAAATAAGCAGTTACACACCAGAAACTGCTCTAACTACTTCATCCTCCCTGACTTATTAACACTTAGGCATTTGCATATAAAATTAGAGAATGATGCAAATTTCAAAGTAACTTTTGATATAAAGGGAGCCAACCGCGCCTTTAATCTTCTGTTGTCTTTGTTGTATACGTTTAGAAGGCATACGAAATTGCATCTCATTGTGTGTCCCTGTATTCGAAACAAAAAAACCCGTGTGTGAACGTGTGATTATTATGCACTTGAAAGGAATTTTGCCTAACAGGAGCCTCTATTTAACTTCAGTTTCAGACATTGTCATATCAAGGACGATTACATACTCGTATATGGCGAGACGACAAAAACTTGTAAAAATGGCATCTGTTGTAGTCATATTTTATTATGTACTGACTACGTATTCCCTTCGACTCTTTTTGTTCCACTCTAAATCTTGTAAATGCTAGGGCCACAACCCAGGACGGGTTATTACGTAGTATCAAGTATTATTATTATGACGATTTAAAAAGCTAGACTTCCAGACAAAATGAAATAGGAATCTACTGTTTTTATATAAAAGTTATAAAGGAGTTCCTTTGTGTTTTTGGAACATAAAGCTGTTAAACAATTTAGTACAATAATACCCCATGAAAAAGCAAATACTACACGTGGTAGACAGAAACGAGCCTTGGGGATTACACCGTTTTTATCGCGTTTCGTTTGATAAAATTACACCTCTGATGTGTATAAATAATATGGTGGACTTGTCTACAATTGGGTGTCGTATTTTTCCTTGTTTCAGATTAAACTTTGGATGCAGGAAACAGGTCACGAGATTTACTACGTTGGTTGGGTTTGGGAAGGCAATTCCGAAAAAGGGAATGGCGACGACAGTGATATTGCGCAGCCTTGGCTAACGTGGAGACCTAAAGTACTGGCATTCCGTGGATCTAACTTGTATTACTTGGAGTATCCACCGGTATGCTATTTTAGCGACACCAAAAAAACTAAAAGTTTCTGGGATGTTCACCATAAAAAATTGTAAGTTTTATTGTCTTTTTGATAATTCCTTGCAACAGGGAGTGGGTTCAGATTGGGACGGAGGTCAAATCTTTCCTGTGATAACTACTTTACTACGAGTATTAAACTCTGCTAGTGAGCACTTAGACGAGAGACAGCACTGTTTCACCCTTCAAATTGCCACGGAGCAAACTGGATTTCCTCCCAACGGCTCTCGCCAGCAACCCATCACATTTTATCTGAACACAGAGACAAGACAAGAACTGATAAAAGTGGAGACTGCGTGGACGAAGGCAGTGACGGCAGCCGTCAAAGCGATTAAGGTCCTCCAATCATCGTCACCTTCATTTGTTATCCCTCTCAAATGCCATTTTGCCCAATGTCCAGTCCACACCTATTGCAAATATTTCCTGACTCCCACTACCTCCAGCAATAATAGTCGTGATAAACATGATGATAATGCTAGTAACAACAATTCCAGTAGCAGTAAAAACAATAATTTGAATTAAGGACAATAGTGAACAGTGACAATAAAAAAATTTCAGCATTATTGTTCGTACCAGCCTTGGGGAAAATGTTTACACCAATTTGAAAGGCAAAAACGAAACGATGCTTCCTTCATATATACCTTCTGCAAAAACTTTGCTAAGATTCCTTTATTTAATTTTACATTTTAACCCAGAACTATGACGAGCTCACAAATGAAACTTGAAGCAATAATCAAGGAAGCCTACTACAACACAGTATTCATTTATCTTTGCATTTCCCCTCAAAAATACGCAAAATGCATACACTATCTCTAGGTCTAGAGCTATATATATGTTACATTACATTGATTACATTTACATAGAGTAAAAATGCATACAAAAAGCGTTTATTTGCTCAGCTAGTCCCATTTTATCACCTTAAAAGTAATTTTAAATGCAATTTTTTACGTATATTTCTTCTACACTATTTTCTTTCTCCCTTATCGTGTAACAGTGGTACAGTAAAAGAAATAGTTTGTGGATAAACTGCCTTAATAATTATAAAAGTTCTATTTTACCTGATCCAATTAAGATTTTCCGATCCTTATGTACATATATAATGTATATACATCCTATATTATATATATATATCTATCTATCTATCTCTCTCTCTCTCTACATAATATAAATTCCTTCACATTTAATTGTCTCTAATTATAAAAATGTCCTCTCTACAACTTTGTACTTAATCTGTGTTTTATAATGCGTGTTGATGCTGTTGTGATGCTGATGCTCTTCTCCCTCAAAATCACTTCTTCCCTTCACACTGTGTCGCGCTCTCTCTCTGTGTGTTTGATCATCCTCTTTGTGCTACTTCTCCTACTTCTTTAACTAGGGCCGTTTCTAGAACGGTCGTTCTGTCTCAGATATTTTGTATAGGTAACAACAAAATCCTTATTGAAAAAAACACAGATTCGGTTCATATTCATTTTTTTATGATTTTTATCCAGCCTTAATTACTCTCTGGTATTATGTTTTTTAGACATTTTTTTCTTTCACTACTTCTATTGACTATATATCTATATACTATACAACTAGTTATCATTAAAAATTCTACTTTTTCATTACTCTTCTCAACTTGCTCTTTCTCGAAAATAGGGGAAAAATGCAAAAAATGGCATACTACTGATTATATATCTAAATATATTATGTATACTTTACTGATATAACTTCATTCCACTCCACTACTAAAAAAATTACCTAAAAATAATAATATTTTTATTTGTTGCCCATTTTTCTTCCTGAAAAATTGCAATGCTCTTTATCTAACCGGTTTTATAGTGTTCACACATCCACTACTACTACTTTTCACATTTGTAATGATGACGATAACAATCAAGGATATGAAGGTTATCATGTTGACAACTTTTGCTGTGCAGTAACGTAACTATATAAAATATACTACTACTGATAAGCGTGCTGTTAACACGATAAGAGTAACGCAAACTTTGATTCCTTAAAATTATTCCCAGTTAATCTGAATTTGGTCTGTATCTCCTATATCCTCTATGCTCACTTTCTCTGGATGTACTACTTTCCCCCATCTCTGTCTGAGTAATGGTCACAAAATGTTCTTTAAAGCGACTGCTCGGTCATTTTCTCTATTTATTTGTAAGATTATAACAACACTTTTTTTAGCTGTATGTCCATATGTCATACCCTATTATTTCCAGATCTACAAAACTACGCATACATTAAATATGTTACAATTTAACAACCATTGCTGCTATTACTGTGTTCAAATCGTTACCATTTTGTTGTTAAAGCATGTAAAGTGATGTTTATTGTCTGTGAACTTTCTTTTTTTATTAAAGCAAAACAAAGAGCTTTGTTAAATTGTTTGATGCAGACGGATCAATTTTTTCCGAAATCCGAAACATAAGGTTTTTATAAAACAGTGTATTTTTTTGTTAAAAGTTGACTTTCCTTTTTTAGGTTGTTTACTCAAGTTACGTACTAAAGGCACGGGTAATAGATCTGTCGTGTATGCCATGCATTTTAGCTAAGTAGAAAGCTTTCGAATTGCCGTTTCTGTAAGTTGTGTGTCCCTGTGGGTAAATTGTTGTTTGGTCAGACATTTTTTTATCAAGTTACTCACAATGCTTGCACATGACCTTGGAATCGTCCGATTTTCTTGAAACAAGTACCATCAGTTACTCGTTTTGTAGTGCGCCTATTTGTGTACAATATATGTATATATAAATGTATTTGGTATTATTGGTATTTGCTCTCCTTTATTTCGTAGTGGAGTTTCGTAGCACATTTTGTGAGAAGCACTCTGAAAACTTTGTTCTTTGCACATTATGCACCGCATCAAACGAGAAATTCGTGTGTATTCCCATATAATAATCTTAGCAGTAATGTAAGACTTTTAGTAAAAACGTCCTCCTGCCTCTTTAGTTTATACACCAGCAGCCGCCCAATTACTAAATGGTAGATGTTTCACAGTAAAGTCACAAAAAGTCACGAAGTGTTTCCCTGTAGGTTGTTTATGTATTAAGTCACACCTCTATATCTATCTATCTATACGTTTTATACTCGTTAGATGCAATTTTAGATTAGACATTAAAGAAAAAGAACACACCTTATAATCAGCGGACTCCTCGTAACGTGTAAAAATGTGTCTTTACTTTTGTAAATTGTGTGAACCTTTACAGAAGTGCTCCTATTCCGTATGGTGGGGAGGAAAGCCATGCCAATTGGAATTGGACTTTCCAGGAGCTGCCTTTAATCTCTACCGTTCCTCTTCTAAGCCTACTAGTCCTCTCTGGACAAGACAGTTCTCCTCTCTAAAAGGATCCTCCGACGATGCTCGCACAAGACTCACGTTAAAATTTCATGGTAATGTGGCACAGGAGACTATGGAGTGTCGGGACCTTCATCGTGTACTTTTTACAATTCATTCCTTCTTACTTGCCAAAGTGGTTCAGTAGCAGGAGGAGAAAGAGGAACAAATGAAAAAACGTCGTAACAGTCGACAGAAACAGGAATAATGCAAGAGTTTTGAGACAGGAATTTAAGAAGATATAGTTTATTTCGTGGGTTGCATTTACCAAGACACTATAATATTCTTAGGGGAAGATGGGACTTGACAGAAAGACTTACGGTGTTTCGTGTGTAATTCTATTTTCAAAAAGTTTGATTAAAACTTCCTTAACAATTTTACGCATTCACAAATCATCATGCATTTGTCACCCGTATATATATGTAGTGTGCGTGCATGACATATTCAAATTTAACTAGACAACGAACGACAATTACACGTCTCGGTCAGAGAAAGTTGAATAATGCTGATGCTGTTATGTGAGGTATAAAATAAAATATCTTGCTATATAAAAGTTAACTTTCTTCGTAAAACTCTATGTAGGTACGAAAATATATTACAAGTGAAATATTAGGTTACTATTGCCGTAAATGGGGAAGATTGGCAGGAGAATAACAATAATTATAAATGAAACATGCGTTCATCAGTATACTCATTTTTATTAAGTTATGATGATATCGCCATAATACCAATACAGTGATACAACATTCGTGATTAAGTAATTCAAACTACATTACATCTTTTTAAACAAACGGCTATAACAAATTTCTTTTCGTTTTGCGAAAAAGTCTAAATCCCCTAAACAGAAGCTGCTTTGTTCAACATATGAGCTTCATGATAATCCATTCTAGTACATCAAGACAGGTTTAACGCAAGGACAAACTACAAATCCGTTTTAGTAACTTCTGTAAAAAAAAGATGGCAATCGCAACGCAATGACTGTAAATATACATTGTCTCTTCTTGTGCAAATATTTTAAACTGTAAATATTTACGATCCCTATAGTATATATGTTCATTTAGTTTTATCCCAAGAAATGGTCGTATATCTTTCACACCTGCTTGAAATTGCAAAATTGTTGATCCTCATTCGTTTCCCGTTGGTACTTGGTAGTGAGTAGAGATTTTCCCAAAACGGGAATCTTTAGTAATTTTTCGCCAACGCCAGATGATACAACTGCCTGAACTCGTTTGCTTGACACCATGATCTCAATTGAAATGATGGATTAATTAGTGATGCATGATAAAATGAGATGATAAAACATAAAAAGATATTACATTACAAAGATATTACGGAAGTGTACATCTCCCCCCAAAGACCAGTTAGTAAAGTAGAATCAATGCATAAGTCAAGCAAAATCAACATAGAACTTATCTTATAGAACATCGATACAAGCGCACTGTGTTTTTGGTGCTTTGTAACAAAAGGGAGAAATAAAATAGTAAAAAATAAAAATAACCACCTAAATACTAGTACTGTTAGAGATGTTTTCTTAAGGAGCCATTTTACTTTAATGATTACTGCGTACTGTTAGTTAAAACACGATTTTAAATACATACAGCGTAGTGAGCAAAAAACTAAAACTGCGAAACATTAATGTTAGACTGTTGACAACATTGTTGAACATAATATTTTTATTATAGTCAAACTCAACCTATAAAAGGACGTATGTATAATCAATGGCGACAAAGTTTGTTCCACAACAGCGGAGTTGCGAATAGTCAACAGTACCTCCACCAGTGTGTGTTTTGTGACCGACAACATTACTGAAGTTAGTACTCATAAACTTTATTATGGGAGAATAAACAAGCAGGCAGGGAAATGAAACTTTGACAGATTGGATTCTTGTTTTTATAATCTCTTAAACCTCCCCAATAAATTGCGTATATGGTTGTTGCTGTAAACAAAATTAAAAACGACTATATATTTCTAATATATATAGATATATGTATATCTACTAATTAATGAACTAAAATGGCAATACAAAATAATACAATATCTAATTTAATAATTAATATTCAAAGTTGTATAACAATTTATGATTAACCATTCTACTGACTAAAACTTTCTCTCATATGTATGCATATATATATATACGTTGTACGTATTTTGTCAAGAAATTTCAGCGAAAATAAAAAAATAAAAATGCATTCTATTTTTCCTTTATTGTAGTAATATTAAGCTGAGTGAGTGTAAGTTTGGGAAGTTTTGCGTGAATGTAATATATTGATAAGCTAAGATATATCTTCACCCAGATAAACGAGGGCTGGTCATCATTCGTAAAAAATGCTCATTATGTATATTTGTCAGCTCCGATAAATAGTAGTATAAAAAGATACGAACAAGAACAATGCTCTTGGAACAATATCAAGTTTGGTGCGGTGTTAAACCAATAAAACTTTAATGATGTCCTGGCGCCAGCTCTTTAAATGTGTAAAAACTAAACCTCACATTATTGTGGTGGCTCACTCGTGCCCGAACTGTAACATAGAATATATTCCTACTCATACAATATGCCCGTATTGGTTTACTGGTTACGGGAGAGTTAGAGTTTAATTGGTTCGTTTGTCCGAATTCAACAACAACGTTTTTACCGTCACGGGTTATTATTAGAACAACAGAATATTGTATCCCCGAGTGTGTTAAGCCCTGACGAAGGTTACAGTATCTGTGTATTCAACAGTCAAAAGTTAGGGAATATACATGAATTTAATTCCATGCGATTAATTCCATATTGGTTAATTTAAAAAATATTATTTAAAATTAAAATGTAATATGATATACATCTAACAATGCTTCAATTATTTTTTCGCCAGACTGATCCAATAAAAAACTAATGAACAACGGCATTGCACATTATGGTATGACAGAGAAAGACCGGGAACATATTATCTAGCGCTAGAGCGTTGTTTTCGAGAATCGATTATGAATTCAACCTAAACCAGAGGAGACTTACAACTACAACCCACTGTTAGTGTAGAAGTGCATTTTAAAGTTCTGATTAAAATTGACCTTTTAGTTTTAGACAAACTTTGATGGTTTACTTTTTATTATTATTACATATTTAAGCAACTTGTTTACTTACCCGACTGTGATTCTTATTGCCATAATGTATTACTTTAAAATGATAAGTTATAAACGGTATTGCAATATCGTATTCGTATTGTTATTGAATGTTAACTATATATATAATTTAGACCTGTCTGCCTGAGTTTGTGTGTTGCAAAAACGTTAGCGTTTCACTAGTAAGAAAGTTGCAAACAGTGTGTAATAAATGGACAGAGAAAGTTAGTATATGTAATTATGTTCAGTACAAGCGTTCACTCGATGATAATCATGAAGAACCCAATCTTATCTCTTGTAAAAATTTAAAACAGTCAATCAAAAATAATAATGTAATTAATAATTTTAAGAAAACATTAGTTATTTCTCATGCCGTAAAATGTAATTATTAAAATACATTTCAAATTTTAAATTTAAAAAATAAATTGCAATCGTTTCTGGTTGAAAATAAAAGACAATTATGCAATTAAACTGAAAATTATGAGTAAAAATCTTAGGTTTATTTCCATTATGTTTATTCAAGAAGGAAGCTGTTCTCACAACTTGCTGGTCAAACGTGCGCCAGTACCAGTGCCGCCACGGCCACGCCTTCCCATGCAAGCTTTTTTTTAAATCTTAGAAAGTGAATCTAGTTTTTCATGTGCATGACTTTCTTTTACAATAAGTTGGACCATTGTATGGTTTTAATGATACCTAAGAAAGCATTTACAAAGATTTAAATGTCCGTTTAGAGGGTTCACCTTTGTATTTATAATTAATTCTTCAGCGCCACGTACGGGAACTGCCCCACTTGCAGAAAATACACCAAGGAAAGATGTTTATATCCAGCTTACTTTAGTGGGGGTTGTAATTCCAAATCAGGTGAAAGCAAAGTCAGCAAGGAGAAGCACACGGAAGAGGAAAAGTGTTTCAACAAAGCTTGCTTAGATGTACTTTCTCGTAATAAAGTGTTGGAGTAAGTAAAATCATTTTGCAACCATTTTAATCTTAATATAAGATTAGACTATCTCATTACCCTAGCTTCTCTCACTATCAATTTCCCATGTTAAATGCCATAAGCATTTTTTTTAAATTTTAATGAATATTTTCAAAATAATGCACCAGTGCGAGCTATGACTTTGCATGGGATCTTATATTGATCGAATTAATGCTCATAAAATATGGAGGCTGTCCAAATGTTCCCTTGTTAGTTTAATTTGTACTGCTATTTATATTTATACTATTCATAGACAATCGTTACAAGACGCCAATAAAACAATATTGGAGGAACGAAATCGAGCCAATACTAACGAGGCAACTGTTGAAAGCCTCAGAACGCAACAGCCACAGGCAGCCCCAACAACGACAACAACTGATGATTCTTCGGATTCAGAGTACGATGATGATTCATTATAACGAGATAATAATGGAAATGAATGTGATTCTGGATGTAATGTTGATTGTTGAGAGATACAAAAACTGTCTGAGGAGAGCATAAACCTGTGCTTTCTGTTGTTTCGCGGATAATTATTGTATGCATTATGCATATGCATTAAATTTTGACAATGCATTTTTGTATGACTAATAAATTTTTTCACTTTATAGCAGAAGAATTTCACGTTTATGTCAGTTATCTTACGGAACATCATTATTTTAAATATAGTTTTGTCTGATATAGTATATAAAAAAGTACAAAACTAAAACTGGTGCATATCGTTGAAACATTTTATCAATGCTCGTAGTTTACAAATCCATATAAATAATAACTAGACCTAATCCATCTATGCCGACTACTTACTAGCTTACTACATACATACACGTGCATCAACCGTGAGTTAATCTTCAAACACAAAGTCCGTTAACGCCAAAACCGTTGTTTGTTCGTATGCCTTCCTCGAAGTCTTTAAATTTTGCATCAATATCATTTAAGTCATAAGAAACCTCTTCATGTTTCTTGATCGAGTCCTCCAATTTGTTCACTAAGTCTTTCTATCACACCATAAAAGGAAAAAATGGTTACAAACAGGTAATAAATATGTATAGCCATTACGGCTATATGTGTTGTAGCAATTGAATTAACTTACAAAATATTCCAATTTAGCATCAAGTTTGAAGTCAATAGTTTCCCGATTAGTAAATGAGTTTAACCTTCTCATAATTTCGGTTAATTTGTAGAACGCGTTTATAACATCGGACTGGTCTTTCACATCACAGTGTATAACTGACGATGACGCATCTTTACTTTTGGGAAAGGGTATGAATAGCTTCATATTCTTTGATGCATTTCCATTTACGAACTTTTGCATAATCTTCTGAACTTTCTCCAGTGATTTAAAAAATGTTACTGCAATATAAAGTAAAATATTTAGTATTTTCCAAGTTATATGACACGACAGCTTGAGTTTTGACACTTTTCTCCATTACAGGTAGGTATATAAAATATCAGACATACCCATCTTTTCTTGAGGTAATAGCTGCGAAAATTTTGTCGCACATCGAATTTCTGCTACATCGTCCAAACTTTGACAAGCAATTTCTCTCAGTGACAGGAACCTCTCAAATGTTTTAAAGTAGACAGGTAAAGAATTACACCCCTCCTCCTCCATTAGCCGATTCACTGGTGCTCGTATTGGAGCTTCTATTGTAGTGACATCCATACCACTAACTGTGGCTGACATGTCAAATCCCATCCCACCCGCTGATACCAAAGATTCCATTGAACCAACCATACTATTTCCATAATTTCGCGTGCTGGAAGCTATTGGATCTACCGATGCAAACGACGCGAACAGATTTTGTTTGCAAGTAAGTTTGGAAACAATAGAAGCAGGAGGATTAGGATTTCCCGTAAACTCCTCGTAAAACTGGTTTAATCCTGTCCCCACTTTAAAATTCCTCGTTTCTAACCGCCGTATAATCTCTAGCTGCTGCGCTGGGGTTAACTTGGGTTTCACATTTCCATTTCGACTTCCAGGAGCGGTTTTTGCTCTGGAAGCTGATCTCGGTGTAAAACCTCGACGGGCTCGACCTGCTTCGCTACCCGAAGACGCAACCTGGATTTTATTAACTGGGGTCAATCCTGCCCGATTGTGGGGTTGAAATGGCAAATTCATATTGAGCAAATGTCAATTTTATGAACTTTCATACACCTAACTACTGTAATACCACGCTACTCTAATTCTAACTAAACTACTGTAATAATTTGTTAGTTTGGCACTGAAACTTTTTATTTTACCGAATGGATGCGTTCTTTCCTTTCCTTTCCTACTAACTAGTACATGGGCTACACGTTTTGTTTATTTACAAAAAAGACTAAATAGTAAGTAGTACTGCACTGACTCAACTCATTCTCAACTGACCGGAATGGAAACTGAATATCTTTGTTATTGATACTTGACAAGATAGAAACCGCTGCTTCAAACGTCTCTTTTGCTCTTTGTCTCATTGGGCTCACTTTGTAACACCATGCCCCAAAATGCTTCTTGTTGACATGTTGTGTTATCGCGTAACGCAATGTATATATATATTACTTGTATATATTATTGTTAGGTATACCTGAAATAATGCACAAGCACAAGGCATCATTCACATCAAAGACTATCATTTTATCATCATGAAGGAATAGAACTAACATCATATGAAAGTGACCTTCCACTCTTTATCATTTCAATGACAATGCTTTCCGAGTGGTGATAAAACTTGATACAGATAATAGTGATATTAATATTATGGTGTAGATTTATGATTTCTAATTCTTTCACCACATAAAAATCAATAGTAATCTTAAATTGCACGAGAATTTGTACAGCGCTGTACTCTGTAATACATAATACTAATTCATTCCCTTCAGCTTGTTCTAGTTTAATACTTTTGATAGGATATTTACTGCTTATCACTTATAGTTTAGCAAAGAATTTTGACAACTATTGAACAATTGACGACACATTTGTGACTCATCCATCTATTGAGCTGGTCCTGGTTCTGTTGAGGCTGAAAATAAAATCCCAAGTGTATTTTGAAACATTTTGTGCGTTGAACATAGTAGACCCGTGGAGTACCCATTTAAAATGACTGCTAAGTTAGTTATTAAATTTGACAATGAAGTGAATTCATTTTACCCGGGACAAACAATTAGAGGACAAGTAACACTGCAAAATGATCAGCAGGTTAAGATGAAAGGTAAAGATGTATTTAGAATAAAATTAATTTATTAATATCTTGAAACTTTTACAAAATGTTGATTTCGAGTATTGCTGTAACAGGCCTCACAGTCACATTCTATGGAGAGGCGGATGTTCTATGGACTGAAGCAGAAGAATTGACAGACACAGTTGACATTGTACGAAGACAGAATTATTCACAAAGAAGCTCACGGCCAACACGCCACTTACACAAAGAATACAGAAACCACGAAACTATTCTTTGTCATCAAATTTTATTGATGGGACAAGGTGACTCTTCAGTTGACTTTCACTCTTTTAGATGCTTTATAGTTTGAATTACAATAGGAAAGTTGTAAGTTTTCATTGTTTTACAGAAGAGCCCGAGGGAGGAACTGAAATTATGTTAGACCCTGGGACAAGGAAATTCCGTTTCCAGTATTTATTGCCTCACAATGATTTTCCTCCTACACTCGCAGGTTGTCCATACGGGTCTATTAGATATTTTGCAGAGGCCCGTTTAATACGCCCACTTTTTCGTTACGACATAACGGAAAAGGAATTTTTGGTTTCCGGGATATTGGATATCAATTGTGTCCCGAATATTCATTGTCCCGTTGGCTCTAACGAAAGGATGAATTTTGGTTGGTTTTGTTGTCCGGAAGATTACGTCTCTGTAGACTTACAGTTAGAGAAAACAGGATATGCTCCAGATGAACAAATTCATTTCACTGTGACAGTTATAAACTTTACTAATACGCTTATTAACCAAATTTTTGTCACTTTTACTCAAGTAAGTTAGCAAATCAATTGATGTAAATGAATAATGTGCCGTACCAAAAGCTGTACTGGAAAGCATGAAGCAGGAAATGCGTAAATTTCGTTTCACTGGTATTTAGAGCCTGCAATTTAGTACATTTGACCGAAAGAAGACTACATCGTCAGACTTGCATACTCTTGTACACCAATCCCCTGTTGAACATGGAGGTATAGGAAGATGGAACGAAAGTTTTACAGTTCCGAACACTTTGCCTCCTACTACTCTATGTGGTCGCCGTATAATTGGTTTCCATTATTCCATAATCGTAAGAATTTTAAACAAAGTAAACGTATTTTCCAGAGAAATAACAAGTAAAAGACTATCTTCGTTATAATTTTGTTATAATGAATGATTTGCCACAAGTGGAATTTAATAAGTTGCTTGCCTAATAATTTTATCTTCTAACGTTCTTGGTTGTAGGCAGACGTTCATATACCAGGATCAAATAAAATATGCAGGACTGTATGCCCGGTCATTATAGGAGCCCAGCGCACTAATTGTTATCACGTATTGAAAACTGCGAATTCAGAGACAATCAAGACATTGGAAAGAGACACCGATAGCGGCCTATCTGGCTGTGTGACAGACGATCAGAAACTACAGAGCACGGAAATAAATTTAAAGAACAAGGAGTACGACCCTTCGTTAAATCCGTTTTTGAATTCTGAGTGTGATGAATAATTAATGATGACCAACACACCGCTAAAGCAACGAAAGTAATTTTATGGCTTAGACATAAAAAAAAGCTGAAAATACAGCGAACAACATCATCACCATTATTTTTATTGCCATTTAGATCAAGATCTTTATTATGGAAAAAATGATTTGATTCCGAATTTTAGCCATTCCGCAGTTATGTTTAAATATTTTAATTAATTTAGATAGTACAGACTGTTAAATGAATATTGTGTATGGTGGCTTACAATAATTTCATAATTTAGAATCTATCTAGAATCGCACTAGAATATTTTTCCTGTAATTGCACAGGAGAAATCTGTAATGTACATTATTTGTATGTTGAAAAATGACATTTGTTTGTGTTACTTTATCAGTCTTTCTTTTTTATGCACTAACAGACTAACAATAGAAATACTTAACTTGTAAACGTGTGACACTAGAATTTTACAAAAAAATAAACAAAACTTTTAAACGCTAGTTTTGTTCAAAGCCGCATATAAAAGGTCGTTTATACCACCTTCTGGTGGATCAGGTCCAGGTGGGCGTATGGGATAACTGAAATCCGCAAAATCAAACATGTACTCTCCCAAGGTTAGTGTGTTAATATAAAAAACGAAGACACATATTCCATTCAATATGTAGCCGTTAGTTATCATTTCCCAAATGCTGAAGTCTCCAGCAGCAAACACAATGGCGTTAACTGGTGAAGCAACCGGAAGCATAAAGGCGTAGCTTGCTGTAACTGCAACGGGAACAGTCAAATACAATGGATGCTGTCCCATCTCACGTGACTATTGGAGGATAGAAACATAAGATAACATTTCCACTTGTTCAAATCTTTAGTCAATTCATTTATAACTCGTAGAATTAAGATAAACTTACAAGTCCAAGGAGTACAGGTAGTAAAACATTTGCAACTGCCGTATCTAATAATATAAATATTGTTTAAAAAAACCATTAGGAAAATGTCACTGTGATCAAGCAATTTCACGCTACATATAAATTTTGTCCAAATGTTTACTTGAAACCACTTCGGTGATTAACGCTGTAATGTACATTACAATCAGCAGGAGAAGGGGATCAGGTAAGTCATGCAATAAATATAATTCTGCTCCGATCCAACTGGATAACCCTGTTCTCATGGCGGAATCACCTATTGCATACCCACTACCAAGCAACAGTAGAACACCCCAAGGTAATTTTGTCGTGACAAATGACCAATCCAAGAGGGCTTCATAACGGACATCGTCCTCTAGAGAAAAAGTTTATGAATGATGCTCTCGACACATTTTGACAGCGTGGTAATATTTCATTTTAGTAATACTTGTGCTCAGAAATCCCCAATTCCTCGGTATTATAAATAACAGTATTGCTCCAAGCAGGGCTGCAGTTGAATCTCCTGTCTCCGCATCATCCGCAATTTCATTCCATCCTTTGAATATTTGTGGGTCTCGTAGAGTCCATAGGATAACAACCAACAGAAAAACTGTTGTCACTCCAATTTCATGAAATGTCATTTTACCAAGTTTTTTGTGTTCATCCAAAAGATAGCTCCGCACCTGCTTCTCTTTCCACCTTTTTAAAGTGTGCTCTGCTTCATGCTGGGGAGTTTTGGTGAATTTAGGTAGACCGCAATATTTAAAATTAAGATAGACCCATGCAACTAGGGTGTTAATTAGCATTGCAGGAAGATTAAAGGCCAGCCATGTGAAAAATGTCATTTTAAGATATTTTCCATCTTGGGATATGTCGTAACTGTACATGTGAAGGACAAAATGAATGTACCAATTAATTAAACACTATTTCGGCCTTTCTTTTCATTTCAAATGTCTATTAAAATAATTTAAAATTTCATTAACACTTACGAATATGGCTTAATTACTTCTTTGAACACTTTATTCGGACCAGTGCCTGTAATTGTAGCCGTTCTACAAGTAAAAATATATAATCCATCAACTTTTCATGGAAATAAATCCTGCTTGTTCTAATTAGTTTGATAGCTATTCATACCCTCCAATGTTGGCTGCGTATGCTAGGGCAAACAAGTACATATTCTTTATCTTTCTCCATTTTTCTTTTTCAATGTTCTGTTGTCTCAAAAGTTCATCTTCACATTCAGACGTAGTCGAAGACGACAAGTTCTTCATATTCGCCAAATTGTTTTCTGGATCGTCTGAACAAATACCGTGGTTGCTTTGTGTCGGACTGGCACTCTTTGCCAAGTTTATCTCTGCCTCAAGTTCATTCTGGACCAAAGTTAACTGCCTTGGTTGTACAGGCTTGTTAATGCTCAAGTGGTTGTTAGTAATTGGTTGGATGAAACTTCCAGAATGGCACGAGGTGCTCATATCACTCGGCCTTCGTATTTCAGGTCGTCTGCCCTCTAGTACTCCTAGAGTACTTCGACGGTCATTGTCTTCATATTGTGAATGCCGACGATGGGACCTGAAAGCTGCATTTGAAAAGGACGTTGTTGGCCGTACCAAGGGTGTGAAGGCTGGCTGTGAATGGGACCTTGCCCTTCTTTCCGTTCCTGGGGCTAACGAATTGATAGGGTTCCTGGGAAGTGTATTTGATGGGTCAACAAAGGAAGAGCCTACTCCAACGTCCGTATTCGTTGCTTCCGACACTTCATGTATTTCATCCACAATGGCACAAATGATCGGAACTATCATGGTTGTACAGGTGGTGTTTGAAATCCACATTGAGAGAATGCTGACCACGGCCATAATACCAAACATGAGCCTTCTTGGTGATACACCCACAATAGTAATGAGTCGTAGAGCAACTCTACGATGGAGATTACAGAATTCAATCGCAAGAGCTACTATCGCTCCGCCAAGGAAGATGGTATTGGATTCCTTCATATAGCTCTTGGACACCTCGGCTAAAAAAGACAGAATATTTTAAATTTTAAATTTGTCAAATTAATTAATAATTTAGAGATGCATCCTGCGTTTTACCTGCATCGTCTATCCCAAATAAAGGAAAGAGTACTAATGGGAACAGTGCTGTAATTGGCAATGGAATGATTTCAAAGGCCCAGTATACTGCCATTATCAAAATTATATAAGCCAACTTATATTTCTGAAATTTTGGAAGAAAAGTACAAAATTAGTTGCTGCCGAGCAGAGGGGCATAAAATGAAGGAAAGAATTCGTTTAGAGATGTTTAGTATAAATAGTTAAATAATTTCCGGAATGCTTACGGGAGATTTCCGCATAGAAGGTTGCATTTCTTCTTCCGCGGTCACTGTAACGTTTTCATTGTCTTTACTGATTCCGGTTTTTAATACTGGAACTGGTATCATTTCGTCATCATCCGCAAAAAAGACTGGGAGGAGGATCAGTGGCGCTATAATTGCCACCAGGAATTTCCAAGACCTTTTCAATCTCGCTTTACCTCCAGCCATTTTAAATGCACGTTTATTTAGTCCGCTTTGGGGAATTAGAGAATAACTGGAAGTTGTGCGGAAACAAAAGTGTGTTACCGTTAAGTTTGTAAAAGCATCCTTTTTTATTTTGCAATGATGAATCTATTTAGGGCTAATTAGCTGTGCTGTGCTGAGATTAAATTGTTTTTACGGGTTTGTCACAACTCACAACTGAAATGTAGTAGCACAAAGGAAGACTTATGTCAAATGAATGCTGCAATTCGCAGCTACGCCATGTAAAGGAAGATTTTGCTTTTCATTTTAGCCTCTACTGTCGGTTTCAACTGCATTTTACTTAGGTAGCTATAAAATGACATTCATAAATCACTACATCAAAAGCTGTTGCAGGTTGGTCAAGATATCTAGGTACAAAATTTGTTTTTCGCGTGATTTATAATCCAAGCCACTTACCTTGAATCATAAAATTAACTACGTGGGCTGTAAAATGAAAAAAAAAATATGTCTCGTGCCGACTCGTGTCAAGTATTCATTTTACTGGCGACTTCCAATGTTGAAAAAGTATATGTCATTTTCATTTCGTACTGATGTTGACGTTACTACTGTCAATGTGGATAAACATAATTGATAGTAATTGATAACTTATTAGGTACAGCGTAGTACAAATAATGGGAAATTTTCGATATCAAAGAGTAAGTCAACGAGTCTATTGTGAATGTGATTTTTTTGCATTTCGTCTAACGATGGGTAAGATAATGGCTAATTTTAACCGTTTGTTGCCACACACATCCTGCCTTCATGTTCAGTAACGGGAAAAAGGATATCTTTTCAATGCAACTTAGTAAACATTTTGAATGAAACAGAACAATACTATTTTTATTCCACCTTAATTTATTATATAAACGATAAAACGTACCAGTACCAAGCGCCAGTCACTTTCGTAACAAGTGCAAACAAGATCAACTTATGGATCTCTCTTTAATGCTTAAAACTACACAGTACCTAAGAACGCAATTACCTATGAGTCATCATCATCTCGTTGAGATTTTTATAATTGTTTTCAATGGTTCACAATAGTTTCCGTTAACCTCTGCCTCTGCTAATCTATAGCTTCAATTTGTATGGTATCTTCGGATTAGTATCAGGTCGTAAATTCGTAATACCTAACTAATGTTTGTAAAATGTTTTGAGAGCCTGCAATTTGCAAGAAGGTCAGCCACACGCACGTGTACACAAAGTTGGCTAAATGTATGTGTTGCCAACTAACTATAAATTTTAATGCTAGTATTGAACCGGGTTTAAATGAATAGATGCTTTATTTTAGTAAAAATTACAAGGTACAATTTAAAAATTAAAAGTAGACTCAAAGCATCCTTGAAGGTTTTGTTATTTCATTACTCCTCTAAGAGTGGACAAGTAAGTAAAACTTGATCCAACTCACTTCCAGAATACAGCTCTCCGGAATTTTCAAAATTTTGCAAACCGTCCATGCAGGAGTTGTCAGGAACGGTTATCCAATGTCCATTAACGTGCTTTGCAATAATCTTTCCCGATTTTAGCAATCGGATCCTGTTAGTATGTAACAAGGAAAAAATGGAATGAAAACGTTTTAAAAACAATAAAACTGACTTATAGGGTAAATATTTTGTAATAAATTATACTTTAACAATTTGAAGTGGTATGGAAGTGAGGAAGCTTACTTTGCCGCGTATATGAATTCGTCGCCTAATTCTATATCCCGCAAAGGGAAAATGTGTACTCCAGTTCCGGGGCATTGTGGGATTTTACTCACAATATCGTGTCCATCAACATCCTTTGCTGCTTCAGTGTCACCATACTCGTTGGTCGAATCGGTAAAATATGTCGGGGACCATTTTTTGTCTCCAGAGTCGCGACACTTCATGGATGTTACGTCAATCACTTCATTACTGGGACAGCATTTATTTATTTTCACTTTTCTCCCATTGGTAGCACCAATGCTCAGTAGTCCTACAAGGCAAGATAAAAGTACCCAGTTTCGTAAATTACGGAAGGCAGTGTGTATTCCCATTTCAACAAAAAATTCTTTACGCTAGAACTATTCGTGTGAAATAATATTTTCGAAAGAGTTATCTGCAATAGCTATATTTTCTTGGATCTTTAAGTTTGGAAAGATGAAATGCGACATTTTTTTATATATAAAACTGGAAACCGGAAATGATTCACGTGCCAATTGTAATGGTTAGCCAAAACTTGGGTGTCTAATTTTAAATATTTTGCAGTAAGGAAAATAAGTGTAATATACCACAGCATCCGGTATGTTAGTTAGTGTATACCGCTTATGAATGGGTGAATTAGCCTCCTTTTTCATTCCTGTTAGCAATAATTAATGAATAAGCTTCAAACCACATAGGGATGAGGATTTAGCTATATAATTACTATAACCTTGTCGTATACTTAGGTATATAATATGAGTTGACATTGGTTGAAGGCTACTCCCAACGTCCTGACAGTCATTTGTCATTTTCCTTTACTGTTAAAAATGGTAACAGTGTTTGTAGGTTTTTAGTTTAGTTGTTATGAATTGAAACGGATGACAAATTTGGCACATCAAGCATGACAGTCAACATCAGTAAACTTTCATCATAATTTAACGAATTCGTGTGACCTTCTTTTATTATAAAGTAGTAGTAAATAGTGCGATGAAGCAACGGTTTTTTGATTCCGGACTTTACAAAATGCAATCCACCTCAATCCCAAAATGTTAAAATGAAAATAAAAATGGTTGAAAATTGGGAAATTTGTTATATTTTATTTCGTATACTACTTGCAGCCTTCAACGTAATACTAAGAACGCCAGTCATAAATAGCAAAGTGTAAACCCTGGTATTATCAAAAAATGTACGATTTATTCCACATTATTAAAACAGCATGATGATGGAATCTCGTAAAGAACCTATAATTATAACCACTAAATCACCGGTAACTTTTAGGATGGAGTATTACAATAAACTTATAATGAATACAAGAAAAAATTTGCTGTATCAAGCAATGTTGTAAAAATATTACAAAAAAACAATAAAATTAAACATGTCATAAGAAAAAAATCCCCTGTAAAATCCCGTTTTCAATAAAACTGGCTAATTGGTTTTGGTATAGGACCAATAATCTGGATAGTATTTGCGGATGCTGCTGCTGCTGCAGGAGCAGGAGCAGGAGACGACTCCACGAAAAACTGGTTTGTAGATCTTGTCCTATATCCATTGTGATCGGCAATATACTCAACCATCCTGTGCACTCCATTTGGATCTAAATAGCCGTAACGTCCTGTGACGACCCCAAACGCATCGCGTTTTTCTTCACGGTATGATTTTTCTGCGGCAAGAAAAAGTATGACTCATAATCATGTAATGCTCATCTCACGACAAGCATCAATATTATTCAAATTAAGAGCTACCATTTCGCAATTTGTATTTATAAAATCTTCTTAGGTACTGTCACCCAAGAGTTTTTATACCTGCGTCGTAGCCAAAATGGTAGGTGCCATCATGCGTGTTGCGAACTTGAAAGTGGAAATTTTGAAGAGGGGTAGGCGTTATAATACTGTTTATTGTCGCCGCAGTTTCTGAAACACTTCGACCGGGAACTGGCAGCGGGTACAAGAAAAATTGCACCGCGGAGGCTACCATCATCGCTTGTGTTGCCAGAAGAAGGAAGATACAACCGTGAAGAGACATTTTTTTCTTTTACTTGCTATCTTCAGTACAAAATGCTCCGTTTCCCCTTTCTCTGGGCAGCTTGCTGGCAAACTGGTAAACTAAAAATAATTTCTTTGCGCTAAGTTGTCTTTGAGACCGATCACGAAACCGATTTCTGATTCTCAAGACGAGTAACAGAAGGACTTGACCAGTCAACAGTAGAAAGGCTACTGGACACTAAATTCATTTCCAGGCCTGGTATAGACCTGTTCTCACTCCCTCCTCGAGATTTTTCGTCAGGCTCCATTAGCCATATACACTTTGGGTGCCCAGTGCCCAGTTGCCAGTTTGATTGTAAATTTTTGCCAGCAATAATAACATACAAGAACGCAGCATACCTACATGCATTTTGACCAATGTGATAATGGTAACTGTTCACCTTGCTTGTTAGGTTCTCATCAGTGGCAGCCGACTTCACATTACATTCGCTTATAAGTAGTATCGGGATGATGATGACGATGAACACGTTGATGAGTTCGCTATTTATGCCTATTGCCTACTTGCCCACTAGTAGTGGTCACGTTCGTGCAGTGGCAATAATGTGCCTGTGTTCACATACATTATGACCGCTACTTTCGTCCGGGTGCATATCTCAAGATGAGTTGAAAGCAAAATAGTTATGGAGAAAGACAGCGTACGTAATAAAGAGTGCGGTGTAATAATGATGTGCTGATCACGAAGGAGGTACAAATTACGGATACCTGCGTACTGATGTAATATACTACCTCGTAGTCTTCCAACAGGCACAGTGAAATATTTCTATACATAAAAATCAGAAAGTTTATTAGCTTCTTCTGTGGTTGTCTGCGTTTCTTGCAAGCGTCAAAATGGGACCAAGTAATGTGCTTTTGTATTCTGTAAAATGCAGTTCTATATTACAGGTTGGTGATAACTAGAGGTGGCTGGTATTGTTGATTTGGTGTGATTGAAATTGAAAACTGAAAATCCTGTAACATTTTAGGGAACAGCTCAATTTTCTTAAATCATATTGAAACCAAGCGGGCTGGCACAGAATGCCTTTAACTGTATGATGACGATGTACAAATACAAGTTCTTAGGACCAATGGAAATGGCCATGGTTGAACTCGCAGTAGTATTATATTGCAGAAAATATATATAAATATAGATTACAACAATATGACAGCGTGGGAAGGTGGAAGCCTGTCACCGATAGTTGTAGAATTGTTATATAACCTTGATAGTTCCCGGATTTAATGAGGGGAGGAATTTTATCGATCATTTAAAAATTGCACCGAATGAACTGATGATAACGTAATTCAAATGGAAAATATGAATTTTAATGCCAGCAAACTCAAAGGAGTAGTTGGCAGTTAAATGCAACTACCTTTTATTGGAATTTTTGCTTGGGGACAGCAAAGTAACGAATTTTCATAACTTGAGCTAAATGGTCAAGAAAGTTTACTTGGATGTGCTCACAAGTCACATTTGCAATAAATATTTGGTAGAGTGAGAGAGAGAATATATTTGTGCTGTCTCGCTAAATAATATATACTTTGTCCTTTTAATGCGATAGGATAATGCTGTTATATACGGTGCACATTGTAGGTAATTTATTGGATGTGCTGTGTGGTAGTGTACATGCCGAAGACGAAATCTAGTAAATAGAAGTGACACAATAGATGACACCATTACTATCAAATAATCAGTCGTGATTGACAATCCTTAATGTAAATAGGTACCGATATTACTAGGTACAGTTTACAGGTACTAATAAGTACAATTTTAAAATGTATTGTCTATTGTCTATCATGATGAGCTTACCTAAACACACAACAAGTTTACTTTACATGCATATTGGCTGCTACATGATCCTTTGGTGCTAGTGCTAGTAAGAATATCCAATATAACTGCTCGCACTATTTTTGATACGATGATGATAATGATAAAATATTGTAATTTTATACCACTAATTTCCCTATCCAAAAGAAGATGATGATACACTCGAGTCAGAACCATATAGCTGTAGGTGTTATAGGTCACATTTGTATCATACAAAAAAAACTAGATGTGCTGCATAATGGAAATAATGTTGAATGTGTGTTTTGCATTATATTAACCGCTCAACTTACCCATATCAATTTTTTGACCTTCAAGTTCCAATTAACGAGCAACGTTTCGTTGTTGTCGAAAGACACTTTTAGAATATTAGATTCAGGTTTTACAATTCACAATGCAACCACATGACCTTGGAATCGTCCGATTTTCTTGAAACAAACACCATCGGATAGAGCGTCTCAGAAAACATCTAAGT